>CAUYON010105189.1:0-12660 GCA_963573935.1 Arctocebus calabarensis
CGGGAGGCTGAGGCAAGAGAATCGCTTAAGCCCAAGAGCTGGAGGTTGCTGTGAGCAGAGTGACGCCACGGCACTCTACCCAGGGCGATAAAGTGAGACTCTGTCTCTACAAAAAAAAAAAAAAAAAAAAAAGGTGGTAAAAGTTTCCTGGTGGTACCCACAAGTGAACTTGTATCCACCCATTAAAAAAAATAATAATAAAATAAAATAATTTAATGGGGTCTATCATGTGAGAATTTTTTAGCTTTTTTTTTAAACAATTTAATAGATACGTAAGACTTTTCTTAATTATAGATTCCTAGAATATACTTAGATACTCTGGTGTTATTTATTGAAAAATACTTTTATCTGTTTATATAAAATATAGGTCCTTGATGGCAAAGAAGAGGTGGAGAAACAACATAGAGAAAATATTAAAAAACTTAATTCTGTGGTAGGACGCCAGGAAAAGGATCTTGGTCAACTTCATGTAGACATGGATGAACTTGAAGAAAAGAACCGAAGTATTCAGGCTGCCCTGGATAGTGCATACAAGTAAGAAAAATCTACAAGTATGCAGCCCATTTAGAATGAATTTTCAGAGTAGGATGTTGAAGAAATACTGATCACGAGCAATACTTATAAACTCAATCTAATTTTTTAAGAGAACTTACTGATCTTCACAAAGCCAATGCTGCGAAGGATAGCGAGGCACAGGAAGCTGCTCTGACCCGTGAAATGAAAGCTAAAGAAGAACTTTCTACAGCACTGGAGAAGGCCCAAGAGGAAGCTCGTGAGCAGCAAGAAACATTAGCGATTCAGGTAAACAATGGATGATGAATTAAAGTAGGCTTTTAAGTATTTATTTATGTTTCTGAAAATTGAACAGTTCATTGGCTGGTTTGAGTTCAATGTTACATAGTGTTACATGTGTTAGATTTCAAAGAATACGGGATAAAAAGTACTTAGTCAATTGTGTGTGGTTTTTAAACTGTTGTTAAAGTGATGCTTACATTTTACCAGTATTGCTTAATATTTTGTGTGAGTTTCAAACCTATTCAAGAGTACTATGAAAGGCAGAGGGATTCTTTTATCAGAGAAATGCAAGTATACATATAAATATTACATGTAATTTCAAGAGAATTTATTTAACTTCTGAGCTCATTCATAACATCTGTGGGACTCCATCTATGAGAAAGGAAAAACAAGATTTGACAGGCTTTGTCTTATAAAATCATTAGTTGATGGATATATGGGTTATTATGAGTAATGCTGCTATTCATGTACAAATATTTTAAATGCTCCTGGATATATACCCTTGAGTCTTATGCTAACTCTATATGTATCTTTTTGAGGAACTGCCAAACTCTTCCTTGGCAGTTGTATCATTTTACATTCCTACCAGCAATAGGTGAGGATTTCAGTTTGTCCATATTGTTACCAACATTTGTTATGGTCACTTATCACCTTGTTGGTGAATGTGAAGTGGTAATTTGCATTTTTTTAATGACTAATGATGTTAAGCATCTTTTGTTGTGCTTATTGGCTATTTATGTATCTTCTTAAGACATTTATTCAAATATTCAGTTTTCTTCTTTTTTTTTTTGAGACAGAGTCTTGCTCTGTCCTATAGCCCTAGGTAGAGTGCCATGGCAGCATAGCTCACAGCAACCTCAAACTCTTTGGCTTGAGCAATCCTCTTGCCTCAGCCTCCTGAGTAGCTGGGACTGTAGGCGCCAGCTCTGATGCCCGGCTAGTGTTTCTATTTTTAGTAGAAAGGGGGTCTTGCTCTTGCTCAGGCTAGTCTTGAACTCAGCTTGAGCAATCCATCTGTCTTGGCCTCCCAGAGTGCTAAGATTATAGTCATGAGCAACCACACTGAGCACAAATTTTCAAATTTTTGCTCATTTTTTAATTGGGCTTTTTAAAAATTGCCGTTAAAGTTCTTTATATATTCTGCATACTAGACGCTTATCAGATATAGGATTTGTAAATATTTTCCCTTTCTGTGGATTGTCCCTCATGTTTTTGACATTGTTCTTTGATTCACGAAAGTTTTTAATTTTGATAAAGTCTAGCCTATCTTTTTTTTTTCTTTTGTTGTGTGTGCTTTGGAATCATATTTAAGAAACCGTTGTTGAGTTATACGGATTTTTTTCTTTTTTTCCTAAGGCAGAGTCTCACTTTGTTGCCCAGACTAGAGTACTGTGCCATCAACGTAGCTCATGGCAACCTCAAACTCCTGGGATCAAGTGATTCCCCTGCCTCAGCCACTTGAGTAGCTGGGACTACCAGTGCCCACCATGACACCTGGCTAATTTTTCTATTTGTAGTAGAGATGAGGTCTCGCTTTTCTTGCTCAGTCTGGTCTCAAACTCCTGAGTTCAAGTGCTCTTCCCTCCCCTCTCCTGGCCTCCCAAAGTGCTAGGATTACAGGCATGAACCACTGCGCCACTGTGACAGGCTGGATGTGCAGATTTTTATTGGTTTTCTTCTAAGCATCTTAGTCTTCACATTTCGGTCTTTTAAATGTGGATGTCCATGTTGCCCAGCATCATTTATTGGAAAAAAACTAATTTTTTCTCATTGTATCCTATGCACTTTTGACTTAATTTTACATTTTGAATATGTTAAATATTTACATGTTTCCAGAGTAAGATGTATATAACAGAATAAAAATCAAACATTTGCTTCAAACTTAGCCCTTCCCCATGCTTTCTTTGCCTTTAGGTAACCATTTTAGTAGTGTTTGGTTTCTTTCAGTGTTTTTATTTCGTTTTTAAGAAAATATTTATATTCTACATTTACGTGTTCGTAGATGTATGTATATACATATACATATACACTTATTTATTTGTATATCCATCATCCTTTGTACATAAAAGATAGTTTGCTATTTGTGATGTTTTAGAACTTGCTTAATTTACTTACTAAAATAATTTGATAATCATTCCATGGTAGAATGTAGAACTTTTTTTTGATGTTAAGTTTTATTTAAGTAGGTGAAAGTTTATACATCTTCTTAAAAACAAAAATCCAAAGTCAGTAAGTGAATGAATAATACAAACATGATTATAGCAGTAATTAAAATAGAGGCAGTAACATTTTACCAGTGTGCAAAGTTGTGGAGTTTGAATCAAACTCAGATCTTCAGTGATTCACCTGTGTATTTCACACAGTTGGGGCTGGTCAGTTTAAGATGAAGTTCCTCCTCTGCACACGCTGTTCCCAGTTAGATGTTTCTTTATCACTGTCTGTCAGCTCGCACAGTGGGATAGCTAGCCTCTGTGGTGATTCCACAGTGGTTTTTCTGGGTTTTGGCCTTCTTTGTGTAACTACTTAATGCCCCATAAACCCCAGCTGTTCCTTACCAGCCAATACTTACCCAATACCCAGAATTGTTACCCAATTCTGCTTTATTAACTATGTAGCAACCAGAACACCATGATCCACATCTTCACTGCTGCAGTTTGGCTCCAAATAAATGCCTTCTTTATAGAACTGGAAAGACTCATGGCCTGCATAGATAGCAACAGAGATGGGCCCCACTGTTGCTACTGCCTTCATCAGAGCCTTCGCCTCTTTAGGGATGTCCATGAAGTCTGTCATTAGCAACAGAATACTCAGGCCTGTACTGACAGGATTCATCCACTGCATTGTATAGATAGGATTCCTCAGAGGCCAGGCCTCCGTTCTTACTATACTAGAAGGCATAGTCCATTAGACCACCATTGCAGCCTGCACCTTGAGACTGAGAGCAGTCCTCCAGGTTCTGCTCACTCAGTGAGATAAGTTTGCCAGTTTTCCAGAACATCTGTCCTCAAGGGCACCCATTGCGCTAAAAACCCTACAAGAACCATAGTGACCCTGATTGCTGACAGGAGTCACATAGCCTTTCTCTCTCTAGTCTGTAGATTTCAGGACCTCAAGAAATGAAGGCTCTTGGAACACTTTTCCCTTCTTGTGCTTCTGGTTTTGAAAGCCATTCATCACTTGCCTTAATTCTTCATTGGTATGTGACCAAAGACATTTATTGCCATTGTGAAGCCATGTTTTTTGGTTGCATTCCTGATTTTGCAGTGCAGTCATTTTCATATTCTTGTCCCACAGTGCTCTCCCTCATCTTTCTTCATGCATACCATGTAGTGTTCTGTGTTTTGCCTTCTACTTATACTAGTGTGCAAACAGAACTTTTATAAAAGTTTCTTTTTATGTTTGTATAATCCTTTATTGTATGAAGTATATTCAGGTGTTTCTTATTGACACTTGGGGTATTTCTAATATTTTGCTGTCATAAATCATGCTACAGTCCATAAATTCTTTGTGTTCTGCCACTCTATCACTGGGATAAAATATCAATATTTTAAGTCAAAAACACATTAGAACAATAATGAAAAATGGGGGAATAGGAGGTAGAGCATATATAGGTCTACCATCCATAAAACTATCTTTTATAAGTCCCATCAATTTTGTGTATTACCTCCTTATTCTTTGTCTCCATGTACATATTTTTATAATTAATATATATATTTTATAGTTTTTTCATTTAGGATTAAATCATTTTTGCATGTTTTATGCATTATAATTTCTAATGGTTATGTTCACGTTTTATCAATATTTGCAAAAAAAGATTACTACTGATGGGTATTTTGAATATTCCAATTTTGTTTTGTTTTTGCTAGTCTACCTAATACTGTAGGTATTTACTTATGTTTCAAACATAGAGTAAATTTCTAGGTCTGGGACGACAAGATGAAAAAATGTGAAAAGACTGCTGAGTACTGTGTTTTCCAAAAAGGCTATGGCAGTTTACCACATGTGCACCAGTGTATGAGCACAGCACCTAGTTTTTATAGCTCACGTAGCTCCTGTCCCATTCTGCCATAAGTGGCAAATGTTTATGGATGTATTGCCTTTTCTCCAATAATGTGTGATAATAGCTGTGTCATGTACACATTTATGTGGTTTCCTTTGCCTAACAGAGTGCTTTGCTAAGAAGATAGTGAATATAGATACAGTTTTGGAATTGCTTAAAGAATAGGATGTGTGATAATCCCATGTAAAAGCCCATTTGATAGTATAAAGTATTATATGCGAACACTCACTCAATAACACAAAATGTATACACACAACACAAGTTATAGATAATGCTTGGACATGTTTATGGCATTATATTGTTTCTCCTACAGGTGGGGGACCTTAGGCTGGCACTACAACGTGCAGAACAAGCAGCTGCCAGAAAAGAGGATTATTTACGCCATGAAATCAGTGAACTGCAGCAGGTACTATCAAAGTTTTTCTAAACACAGATTTAAGATATGTGTTTTTCTAAAAATTAAAAAATGACTTAATGGGATAATTTAGTGGTATTGAGAGGATTACTACCATACTTACATTTCACAGTGTTTTTGTGGCTTATGTAAGTAAAATCAAAGTGAGCATCTTAAAAATGTATACTGGAAAATCCTTAATTTTGTTTTATAGAAAAAATCTTATCATGGTGGATTTATTGTGTGTTCAGTATTCCCTTTTCATTTGTGATAGCTAGCTTATTAATAAGAATCAGTCTTTGAGTACTGTGGGGCAGATAATCAGTGCCCAGTTTCTGTGTCATTACTTTAATTTTCCGTCAGTGAACGTGCATAGGAAAAGTGAGGGGAGCTATGACTTAGATTGATCTTGCTGTTTTTCTAAATACTTAGAAATATGTGGATGAGGAAGCAGCACTGAGGGGTTTGAATGAGCTCGTTTTTTAATCTTAAGGTAGTTAAAGACAGTCTTAGAAATGCTTTGTAGGCTTGGCTCCTGTGGCTCAACGGGCTAAGGCACCAGCCACAAACACCTGAGCTGGCAGGTTCGAATTTAGCTTGGGCCCGCCAGACAACAATGATGGCTGCAACCAAAAAAAAGCCGGGTGTGTGGCCGGCGCCTGTAGTCCCAGCTACTTAGGAGGCAGAGGCAAGAGACTCGCTTGAGCTCAGAAGGTGGAGGTTGCTAGGAGCTGTGAAGCCACTGCACTCTACTCAGGGGGACAGCTTGAGGGTCTGTCTCATTAAAAAAAAAAAAAGAAAGAAATGCTTTGTAAAGAAGCACTTACTTAGATATTTTTGTGCAACTTAACTCTAACCAAAGGATTAAAGTTAGAAAAACAATTTAATAAAGAAGCAATAAATCTCTCAGAAAAATAATTTTTCCAGAAATATTTCATAAATTTTTGTTTGCTATTATTAATAGTGTTTTTATTTCTGTCAGTGGTAATGACTTAAGAATTTCATGATTTAGAGACTCCAGGAAGCAGAGAATCGAAACCAAGAACTGAGTCAAAGTGTTTCATCAACAACAAGACCATTGCTTCGACAAATAGAAAATTTGCAAGCAACACTAGGGTCCCAGACATCATCATGGGAGAAGTTAGAGAAGAATCTTTCTGACAGGCTTGGTAACTGCTTTAGTTTTTATACTTGGTGCAGAAAGCCTTTTATCTTATTTATAGAATTAAGATGATGATTTGAAACTAAAATTCACTTGACCTGATATTTTGTGTCTTAAATGTAGATTTTTACCTCTTCTTTTCCACTCCTGTTTTTTAATACCTTAATTGTGACTCCTTCATACCATTCTTTCCCTTACTTACTATGTCAGATACTGGTTAAAATACTTCCATGTCATTCTTATTCATTTTTACAGACTGCCGCATTCAGGTTTTCCTTGTCTGTTGCTAAACTTGACCTCTTTCTAGTTTGTCTGCAATAGTATAGGAGGTAGAGATCAGATATGATTCTAGTCACTGGTAGAATCCCAAGAGCAGAGATAGGCCTAATGAAGATCAAAGTTAAACTCTAGAAGAGAGATACTATGGGGTCTTAAGATTCCATACTCTGCTTCTTTATAGACATGCTTCAGGTTGCCTTTCTTTGCTGTTAATAAGCAGAAAATTATTGTTCCAAAATGTTCTTCTTCAAGCACAGTTGGGTAGTGTTTGATATGCTAGATATTCCAGAAGTTGGCAAATTCATGAAAAATTCATGTGTGCCTCCTATACCTGAACCTAATTATAGTTTGAGAGATAATGTAGTGACAAAAGCAGACTGGAGTGTAGGTCAGGAGACATGGACTCAGGGTGTTTTTGTGTGTGTGTGGTTTTTTTTTTTTAAATCATCCAGCCAAATAGTTGAAACACGTCACTTGTATTGCTCCAGACTTTATCTGGGCTACTCCTTGTGGATCAGGAGGAATGAACTAGATTGGTGGCTTCCAAACAGTTTTCACAGGACTCTTGGATGCCTGTGGGACTTCCAAGAGAGAGAAGCCTGATAAATAAGACACTGGGCTCCTCAGACTGCTTTGGTGAAAATAGGACCTCCTTTGTCTATCATTTTTTTATTGTAGTTCTTTGTAAGATTTTGTCTGAGGAAAGATTCATCTGAAAAAAAAGGATATTGAACTAAATGAACCTTCATATATTTTTAAATTGATAGGGATAAATTTTTTTTTTTTTTTTTTATTGTTGGGGATTCATTGAGGGTACAAGAAACCATGTTACACTGGTTGCATTTGTTAGGAAAAGACCCTCTTACAATCGTGTTTTGCCCCCAAGATAGGGATAAATTTTAGGGTTATTATGTGTCTATGATAATTCTTTTAAGACTAATGTTATATGAAATATGAGACATCTGAAATTAATAATTTCTAAAATGAAAATTTAGTAAAAATGAAAGCTAGAAGCTGGTATTCTTGTGGTTTTTAGACTGGAGTCTGCATAACCCCCAGGAATGTATGACATTCCTCAGGAATATAAGCAAAGCCATAGGACACACATACCATAGCATGCTGTGAAGAGGGACGTGGATATTCTGTGGAGCAGAACATAAAATGTAAATTAGAGGTATTAATGTTAGGTCTGCTTTGTGGGGAAAAACATGAAAATTCTTGCCTTGGTGTTTTTTTAAACTTGAGGTAATTGTAAATTCACTTGCAGTTATAAGAAATAACTTAGAGGCTTGGCGCCTGTGGCTCAACCAGTTAAGGCGCCAGCCACGTACACCTGAGCTGGCGGGTTCGAATCCAGCCCGGACCTGCCAAACAACAATGACAGTTGCAACCAAAAAATGGCCGGGCGTTGTGGCGGGTACCTGTAGTCTCAGCTACTTGGGGGGGCGGAAGCAAGAGACTCGCTTGAGCCCAGGAATTGGAGGTTGCTGTGAGCTGTGATGCCACAGCACTCTATCTAGCTTGAGGCTCTGTCTCAAAAAAAAAAAAAAAGAAAGAACTTAGAAAGGTTCCTTGTATATTTTGTCCAATTTCCTCAAATGTTAAAAATTTGTAAACATAATGTATAATTTCACAACTAGGATATTGATATTTGTACAATCTACTGATTTTATTTAGATTTCTCTAAATTTATTAGATTTATTAGTACTCGTTTGTATATGTAGTAAGTTCTGTACATTTTTATCACTTGTGTGGATTCATATATCTATACTGTAGTCAAGGTATTTTACAGTTTCAATACCGCAAGTTCCTTATGTTACCCTTTTATAAACACACCTACCACCTTCTTAACCCTTCTACCCCATCCCAAATCCCTCACGAGCATTGATCTGTCTTCCATTTCTAAAATTCTGTCTTTTCAAAAATGTTAGATAGGCCATGCATGGTGGCTCACACCTGTAATCTAACACTCTGGGTGGCCAAGGCAGGCAGATCGTTTGAGCTCATGAGTTCAAGACCAGCCTAAGCAAAACTAAGAGTTCATCTCTACTAAAAATAGAAAAACTGAGACAAGAGAATCACCTGAGCTCAAGAGTTGGAAGTTGCTGTGAGCTATGACACCATGGCATTCTACCCAGGATGATAGCTTGAGACTCTGTCCCCTCTCCCCCCCAAAAGTTAGATAAATAAAATTGTATAATATATGACATTTTGGGATTGGCTTTTTTTGCTTATCATAATTCAGTGGAGGTTCATACAAATTGTTGTATGTATCAATAGGTAAATCTTTTTATTGTTGAGTTTTATTTCATGGAATGCACAATTGCAGTATTCACCTGACAGAGGATTTCTGGACTAATACCAAGTTTTGACTATTAAAGAAAAAGCTGCTGTGAATATGAATGTATAAGGTTTAGTGTGTACATATATTTTTATTTCTATGGATAAATGTCCAAGTGTGTAATTGTTGGGTCATATGTTTAGTTTTTTTGTTTCTGTTTTTGTTTTTGAGACAGAGTCTCACTATGTCGACCTCGGTAGAGTGCTATGGTGTTACAGCTCACAGCAACCTCAGACTCTTGGGCTTAAGTGATTGTTTTGCCTCAGCCTCCCAAGTAGCTAAGTCTACAGGATCCTGCCACAACACCCGGTTATTTTTTTGTTGTAGTTGTCATTGTTGTTTAGCTGGCCTGGGACAGGCTTGAACGCGTCACCCTTGTGTATGTGGCTGACACCATGACCATTGTGCTACAGGCGCCAAGCCTAGGTTTTTTGGGGGGCTTCTGATTTGTTTTGTTTTGTTTTTTTTCTTGAGACAGAGTCTCAAGCTGTCGCCCTGGGTAGAGTACTGTGGCGTCATAGCTCACAGCAAACTCAAACTCTTGGGCTAACGCAATTCTCTTGCCTCAGCCTTCTAGGTAGCTGGGACCACAGGCTCCCGCCACAACGCCTGGCTATTTGTTTTGTTGTTGTAGTCGTCATTGTTGTTCAGCAGGCCCAGACCAGATTCGAACCTGCCAGCTTGGGTGTATGTGGTTGGCACCCTACCCACTGAGCTGCCATGTTTAGTTTTTTTAAGAAAAGACCAAACTATTTCCAAAGGGGCTTTGTGTATGAGAGTAATCACATGCTTGCCAACATTTGATATTGTCCCTTTTTTCTTTAAGTTATTCAGACAGATGTGTTGTCATAATTCATTATGATTTTAATTTGCCTTTGCCTAGTAACTAATGATTTTGAACACCATTTCATGTCCTTATTTTCCATTTGTATGTCTTCTGTGGTGAAATGTGTGTTTATGTCTTTGGCCCATTTTCTATCTGGACTATTTTGTCTTTTCCATGTTGAGAATTCTTTATGTATTCTAAACACTAGTCCTAGAAATGTGCTTTGCAATTATTTTCTCCCAGTCTGTAGCTTGCCTTTTCATCCCTTTTACATAGAACACAAGTTTAAAATTTTTTGAAGGAGTTTTTTAGTTTTTCTTTCTATGGCTCATGCTTTTGGTATCAAACCTAAGTACTCTGTGCCTAGCCCCTAGTTTCTAAAGATTTTCTCCTTTTTTTTTAATAAAAGTTTTATAGTTATTATATTTTGCATTTAAGTCTATGGTCTGTTTATAGTTAATTTTCACGTATGATGTGACTTTCAGGTTGAGGGTTTTTTTTTTCTTTTGCCTGTGGATATTCAGTTCCTCCAGGACCATTTGTTGTTCCACTACTTGTTTAATATATGACCCCACTTTCAAGTTAAACTACTTTGTTTCTGGTTACATGGATTGCTAAAAAATAAAATAAAATAAATAACAAAATAAAAGATACTTTGGGGAAAGAATGATAAAGCAGGTATATGAGATAAGATCAATTCATTTGTCTCACTAGGCATTCTTGCCTCGGGCAATAACTAGTTACCAGTTTTAAGTGTGGCTACGTCTGTCCTTAAAAGTTTAAAGTCAGAATGGACTTGGTGTCTTGGCCTCTGGGTAATGTGATTTTTCTTTCCTGTTCTACAATCAGGTGAATCCCAGACCTTATTGGCAGCGGCAGTTGAAAGAGAACGTGCAGCCTCAGAAGAACTCCTTGCCAACAAAATTCAAATGTCTTCCGTGGAATCACAGAACTCTCTCTTAAGACAGGAAAACAGGAGATTTCAGGCCCAGCTAGAATCAGAGAAAAATAGGCTAAGAAAACTGGAGGATGAAAATAATAGGTGAACAGGTTTTTTGAGTGATATTCTTGTACATTGAACATACTGTAAATCTCTTTTTAAAAGTGTTTTTGGCTGTTAGGTTCATAGCACTGAGAACCAAAAGTAAACACTTTGGGTTTGTAAAGTCAGGGTCATTAGTAATAAGATCTTATAACAAGGGTAGTGCCTATGCCTCAAGGAGTAGAGCCGGCCCCATATGCCGAAGGTGGCGGGTTCAAACCCAGCCCCGGCCAAAAACTGCAAAAAAAAGAATCTTATAACAAAATGGGACTGGAATTCATTGGGCCTCATATGGGTTCTTGAAATGGTGTGATGTGTTTGTGTGTATTTTCATTTTTCCAGGGAAAGAATTTATACTTTTAATTGGATTTTTAAAGGGGCCTACAGCACCACAAAATAGTTTGGAGACTACTCATTGGAATTATAAGGGTTTTAGATATTAATGTCTGGGTTCCTGGAAACTAAAAGCTGTAAAATTCATCTACCTGAAGTTAGATTAAGGTTATGATTAGTGTGTTTTTATCCTCTGAGTTATTCTCTGGAAATTTTACTTTTAAAAGTAGTCAAGTAAAAATAATTTATAAAGTAAAACATGAACTTTTAAAAACATTTTTATGAAACTCCCTAATAAGCTTTAGGAGAATCTGAGCATATTATAGAATGGTTACGCTCAAAATTATTTTTATGAAGCCTCCTTTTAAATGAATCTTAACCCAGAGCACCAATGACTAAAATGCACAAAAGCGGCTTCTGAGTGGAACCCAGATGAACTGAAAAACAGGGTTGGAAAATCAGTGGTAATTAAAATAAAATGTAACAAGTTAATAAGGTAACACATTTTTAATAGTTTGTACAATCATCTTTTTTGTTTTGTTTAATTCCCTCTGGTTTAATAGGTGCCAGGTTGAATTAGAAAACCTAAAAGATGAATATGTAAGAACACTTGAAGAGACAAGGAAAGAAAAGGTATTTCCGTTTGTGTTCGCTAACCTAGAGGCCTACATTAGAGAACAGTTGAGGGTGGTGGCAAACCAATGAGCTGATGAGATGAAATGAGTTATGCCACTGTTTGTGGAACTTGTTCTTTATAAGTAAAACAAATAGTTTATACTTACGTTCCTAACATCGAGATTGATTTATTATAATAGTATGATTAGTATCACAGAAATTTTCTGTTTCTCTCTCCGTTAGACGCTGTTGAATAGTCAGTTAGAAATGGAAAGAATGAAAGTTGAACAAGAAAGAAAGAAAGCCATTTTCACTCAAGAAGCAATAAAAGAAAAGGTATTGAATTTTGTTGATGTTTTTGGTGTAAACATTTAGTAGATGTTGTGATTAATCATTGATTTGGGCTCCGCGCCTATGGCTCAGCGGGCTAAGGCGCCAGCCACGTACACCTGAGCTGGTGGGTTCGAATCCAGCCTGGACCCGCCAAGCAACAGTGCCGGCTGCAACCAAAAAAAAAAAATGGCTGGGCGTTGTGGCAGGCACCTGTAATCCCAGCTACTTGGGAGGCGGAGGCAGGAGACTCGCTTGAGCCCAGGAATTGGAGGTTGCTGTGAGCTGTGATGTCACAGCACTCTATCTAGGGTGACAGCTTGAGGCTCTTTCTCAAAAAAAAAAAATCATTGATTTGTAATTTTAGCTGTGCTTTATAAGTACTACTTTTTTTTTGTTTTTTTTTTGAGACAGAGCCTCAAGCTGTCACCCTGGATAGAGTGCCGTGGCATTGCAGCTCACAGCAACCACCAATTCCTGGGC
>CAUYON010105190.1:0-20387 GCA_963573935.1 Arctocebus calabarensis
TGCCTGTAGTCCCAGCTACTTGGGAGGCGGAGGCAAGAGACTCGCTTGAGCCCAGGAATTGGAGGTTGCTGTGAGCTGTGATGCCATAGCACTCTATCCAGGGTGACAGCTTGAGGCTCTGTCTCAAAAAAAAAAAAAAAATTTTTTTTTACTTCTTTATATATAGGATTTCCTTAAATATGACTCTAGGCAGCTTTTGCACACTCTAAGTCAAATGATCTCATTTAGAAGGCCAGCCCAAGTTTATCCTGTAACAAAACTTCCTGGTCCCTTTCTTCTGGCCTTCTTTTCAGAAGCAGGTGTGCTTATTGTCATATTTGTATCCAAGTTTATCTTACTCTCCTAAACTGAGCTCTTCTAGTTTGTATTTCCTGCCTTCTTAAGACTTTGGAACTTACATCAAACTTTCCTGTCCTTGACTTTTCTAGTGTGAATAGCTCCTGCTGTCTTTCCAGTTCCCCTTCATGTTTAATTTTCAGAAAATATCACCTATAATCTATTTCTGCTTCCTCATCTCTTTTCTCCTATATTAACCCTCTCCGATTAGACTTCTGCTCATATTTTATATACTCATGGAATTTTTTGGGGGGGGGAGAGGCTGTTTGCGGGGAACAAAGAGCTTTTACTTGCACCCAAGAAAGATCCAAACTGAAAAAAGAAAGAGATAAGGGGAAGAAGAAAAAAGGTATTGAGAACTCAAGCGATTGCATGACAGTCACAATTTTGAATTACCCTTTTCTTTTGAGGCAGAGTCTCACTCTGCCACCCAGGCTAATGTGGCATAGCATCATCATAGCTCTCAATGCAACTCCAAACTCCCAGGCTCAAGTGATCCTTCTGCCTCAGCCTTCTGAACAGCTGAGGGTGCAGCCACCATGCCCAGGTAATTTTTCTAATTTTGATAGAGACAGGAATCTTGCTCTTGCTCACGCTGGTCTCAGTCTCCTGACCTGAAGCAATCCTTCAGCCTCAGCCTTCCAGGTGTGAACCACTGCACCCAGGTGTCATTGTGACAGAAACCAAATGTTTTTTTCTTAGACAATGAAAGACAGGATCTCTGAATTTTTCATGGCTCAGAGAACAGTGATTCTAGATGCCTCTGTCTCTCGCCACTCCTACTTAGGAGATACCTTGTGAAGTGGGGCTACTCTTAGGAAGTTTTTGCTGTTCTTAGGGCCACTGGAAACAAGAAACATAGACTTGCTCCTCTTAGACATGAAATCATCTGGACTGAGAAATATAATATGCTTCATATGTGAGCAAACCTAATGATAAGATGTCAAGATTTTAGTTTTTATCCCCCTCTTTTTACTACGCTCTGTTCAAATTTCTCAATATTATCATCTTGTCAAATCCAATGCACTTTCACTCTCATCTAACTTGAGTTTCATCAGGATTTTGCTGATGCAACCACTTGCTCCTTTCCTTTTTAAGTATAGTTTTTATTTTGTCAAAATAATAGTTTTTTATAAACCTATTATTGGACAAAAAATCTTTGTCCTATTATTATAGGACAAAGAGCTTTAAGAAAAATGCCAGCCCCACTTTCCAACCTGTCCTTCCCAGTTCTCCAGAAACAGCTTCTTTAATTTCTTTAAGCACTTAGATTTTTTGTTTTTGTTTTGGAAACAAGGTCTCACTATGTTGCCCAAGCTGGTTTCAGATCTCAAATTCCTGGGCTTAAGCTATCCTCCCACCTCAACCTCCCTAGTAGCTAGGAATACAGGTATAGGCTACCATGCCCAGAGAAATGCTCAGTTGTTTTATCTGGTACTTATTTACAAATTTCTCAGGACAAAAAGATATTTGTGCTGTCATTTTTCTGTATATCTATTTTCAGATTTTACTTTTCTATGCCCTGCTATGATCAATTATGATTTAGCTCCCTTATACCACTACAACTTTTGTTCACTGTTTCCAATACTGTGGTTATGTAGCTATATTTTTACAAGGCCAAGTATCATATATGAGTCCATTTTATTTTCATATACAGTCTCTTGGGTTTTTTATAGGGGTAGGAAAGGAGTTAAAAAGTTCATCTTTTTTTCTTTCATTTCCTTTATCCCATTACAATGTTCCCCACCCCTCTAATAGTCTCTAAGTAATTTCCATAATCAAAGATATCAGATAATCTGTCAGTGCTGTTATCCCTTCTCCAAATTCTTCACATAGCAACACATAGGTCTTATTCAAAAAAATAGATTCTGATTGAGTAGGTCTGGAATGAGACAAGGATTCTTCCTGGTTGATGCTCTGATCCACAGGGAAAGGTCTATAGCTCTCTTTCTCCTTATTCAGAAGCTTTAGGTAAAAAGGCAGCTGCCAGCTTTGCATGATCTAGAGATGCCTAGAGGATGTTCTGACTCAACAATCTTAGACTTAGATATATTTACAACCACAGCTGAATTAACAAAACAAAAAAAATAGGTGGCGCCTGTAGCTCAAGTGGCTAAGGCATCAGCCACATACACCAGAGCTGATGGGTTCAAATCTGGCCCAGGCCTGCCAAACAATGACAAAAAATAGGTGGGCGTTGTGACAGGTGCCTGTAGTCCCAGCTACTTGGGAGGCTGAGGCAAGAGAATCGCTGAAGTCCAGGAGTTTGAGGTTGTTGTGAGCTGTGACACCATGGCACTCTACCCAAGGCTATAGCTTGAAGCTCTGTCTCAAAAAAAAAAAAAAAAGTGAAGATATGCGAAATTTATATATATATATACATATAAACATACACACACACACTGTTCATATATACGTGTGTATGTGTGTGTGTGTATATATATATATATAAAACTGTTCCTGAAAAAATGATGCCCCACAACTGCTGTCATAGAAAAAAAATTATTGAGCATGATAAACTAATCTAAGAAGTGATAAAGTCGTATGTTAATTTTTTATAAATTCTCCAAAGGCTAAAAGTAAATTATTTTGTCTAAATGATATGATTAAAAATTATTTATAGTTAAAAAAAAAACAAACATCTTAGACTTGTTTTGCATGTGACCAAAATGGGCCAAGACAGAGGACTAGGATAAATGGGCATCATGTATAAATAATGTATTCTTTTGTGGCTTGTGAGCTTTGGGCTCAGCTTCTCTTTCTTGGGGGCACACACTATTGATAGGCTGGTAATAATCAGATATGATCTAATGATATTTCAACATTATAATACAGGAATAATTCCCTATTGACCAAGCCCACCTTGAAGTTATACACAAGGACACACCAGAGAGTTTGCATATGTGAAGGGTGAATGAAAAGGAAGTGAAGCTGGAGATGATGTGGATAAGAAGGTGGTGGATTTCCTTGGTGGAGGAGCTAGTGGGGATAGCTGACAGTTAAAAGTGCCCCGAGGGAGCAACAGACTGAGATCTGGTGGGCTAGTGTCATCTCTGAGTAATATTCTTGGAGATACTTTTGAAATGGAAATTTCCAGCTCGGAGCCTGTGGCTCAGCGGGCTAAGGCGCCAGCCACGTACACCTGAGCTGGTAGGTTCGAATCCAGCCTGGGCCTGGGCCTGCCAAACAACAATGACGGCTGCAACCAAAAAATGGCCGGGCGTTGTGGTGGGCGCCTGTGGTCCCAGCTACTTGGGAGGCAGAGGCAGGAGACTGGCTTGAGCCCAGGAATTGGAGGTTGCTGTGAGCTGTGATGCCACACAGGGTGACAGCTTGAGGCTTTGTCTCAAAAAAAAAAAAAAAGTAAATTTCCTAGAAAAAGAAGTCCCACAAGAAACTTATGGGAGCCATTCAAGTGAGAGTGTATTAAACAAGAGAGAAATAGTGAAATTCAGAAAAAGGATCAAAGTTGTGTTGAATACTATTTGAGTTCTGCCCCCCAATTTTTCCTTTGCAGCCTCTGAGCTACCTTTACATTTGTTCATCTTAGACTTTCTCTTTTCCTTCTATACAGTGGGATGGAAACTTCCAAAGCAGGATCTTCCCTCTGGCAGACAGACTATAAAAATAATTTTGGGGGCCAGGTGCAGTGGCTCATGCCTATAATCTTTGCTCTCTGGGAGGCCGAGGCAGGTGAATTGCTTGAGCTCAGGAGTTCGACACCAGCCTGAGCAAAAAGTGAGACCTCGTCTCTACTAAAAAGAGAAAAACTGAGGCAAGAGGATCACTTGACTCCAAGAGTAGGAGGTTGCTATGAGCCATGATGGCACAGCACTCTACCCAGTTTTAGACTCTGTCCTCCAAAAAAAAATTTTTTTGGAGCAGCCTATGAATTCATTTCTGTCCTAACTTCATCTTGCTTTCCTCTTATCACAGCTGTCACTCTATGTCCACTTATCAGACCCTGCCTTAATTTCCTGAGATAACGATTTAGAGGCTTCTACATTATTCTAGAATTTAGGGAGAAAACAAAAACCAAACAAACAAAAGAAAGCTTAGCTAAGTGTGGTGGCTCAGGTTTATAATCCCAGTGCTTTGGAAGGCCTGGGCAGGAGGATCTTCTGAGGCCAGTTTAAGACCAGCCTGAGCAACAAGGAGAGCCCTCCTCTCTACAAAATATAAACAAGAGTAACTGGGTGTGGTGGCTCATGCCTGTGTCTCAGAGACTTGGGAGGCTGAAGCAGGATGACAGCTTGAGCCCAGGAGTTCAAGGCTGCAGAAACCATGATTGAGGCACTGTACTCCAGTCTGGGCAATCAGGTAAGACTCTCAAAAAGAAAAAGAAAAAATATTTATACACAAGTAATGTATTTGGGTGATGATCGCAGAAAACACTGTGGGGAAGTGAGGAAATGAGACAGGAAAGAACCAATAGAGGGTTAATACCTGGGCTGCCCTTGTGGGCTCAATGTTGCTGGAGACGTTCAGTGATTGTGTGGAACTGGAAACCTCCCAACTCAGAAATGTGGCAGAAGGGTGAAAAAAAAAATTTTTTTTTTTTTTGGCCACCAGCTCTTTTCTGCCCATCTTCATCATTATAGTACTGTCAGTATTTTCCATTTTCAAGAAACCTGTGGCTTTTAATCCACAGGTTAAAATCCACAGGGAGGTAGGAGCTCAGAATCTGAGAAGTGAAGGGCCACCAACATACACACAACTGTGCTTTCTTATTCTATAATACCAGAGGGGTTTATAAAAGGCTAATTGTTTATGGAATAACGAAGGAAAAATTCATAATTTTCCAAGCCTTTTTTTCCATTTCTTGGCAAAGAAACAAAACCAAACCAATTATCATCTGAGGTAAAGGTGTGGGAAGGAAAAGGGAACAACTGTTCCCTTCTGCGAGTACCTTATTACTGAAATATTATCAAAAAATCATGAACACACTTTTTGTTTCAGCTTTTGTTCTTAGAAATCTGTAGGAATTTCCTTTTGGCTTTAGGTGCTAAGAGATTTTGTTGCATCTGGGAACTCAGAGTCCAGGGCCAAGTTTGGGGTGGGTGGAGTGGGCATAGGAGGCTCCTAGTGTGTTCTCACTGCCTATGGCCTTGCTAAAGCCTGCCAGCCAAAGCCACCTGAAGTCCAGTTCAGTGGGTTTATTGGTCCTTGTTACAGCAGCCTGGCTTCCACACTGGGGGATTCCACACACCACGGTCAGTTATAAAGCGCAGCATGTCTCTGATGAGAGAATATGAAAGTAAGAGCACATGTGGTGAAAATAAGGTGCAGTCAGTTAGGCTAGGGCTGATGTGGCACAGCTGGTCTGTCAGTTTAGGTCCTACGTGATCTTCACCTCATGTCTCCTATTCTTGCTGTTTTGTAAATTCAGCTTTAACCTAAAAATGTATATGTTGAGTAGTTTAGGGCAATTGATTTAAGAGATTAACTTTTGAATTGGAATGTTGTTTGGGGTTTTGGCTTATGCTGTTATTGTTTATTATGGGTCATGGGTAAAATCGATTATTGTTAAGTTCGTCACATGGTTTTTGCTTTGAACTTTCATGTGTAAAACTGTGGTTTTAGAAAAGGAAGAACAGAACAGAATTGAGAGGCTACTCTCACTGTTCTCCGGAATTGCTGGCCTTCTGACAAAAGTTGGTGGACCTATCCCTGTTTCTGCATATTGGCTGACAGTGACAGGTGGCCATGCCCTCTTCATCTAGTAACAAAAGGAATTTGTTATAGGATATAAGCAAATATTAGGTGATTTGGGAGAGGTTCAAAGAAGCAAGGGTTTGCTCTGGATGAAGGCTATTAGGAAGCTGGAGCCAATTCTATGATCAAGTATTTCATTACTTTTCATTAGAAAGTGGAAGAGACAGAGTGGGCTAAATTTGCAATTGGTAAAGAAGTAGCAGTTCTTCCGGTAGCCAGATGAGGGGAGGGTGTGTGGTCATTTTACGGTTGCTTTGTGTTCTCTTTTTTTGTCTGTGCTCTGGCATGATTGTGCAGTAGTCTTGTTTTTATCTTAATAGCAATCAGAATAGTCCAGTTTGATGTTTAGTGCTTTGAGAAGTTGTTTATTTTATTTTAAGTCGTAAACAGGTAGCCTGGCTGGGAGTGCCACTAACTATCAGGCTTTTTTCCTGAGTCCACATTCTCTCTCAGAGAGAAAATTTTATTTCTTGTCCCTTCTAATTTTGAAAAAGGCTAGAATCATGTTTCTATTGGTAGATTCTAATATCTAGATTTAAATGACTTGATTGGAAATCATCATTAAGGGTATGAATCTCTGCATATATCTAAGGTGTAAATTCCCACAAAGCTTTTTTTTTTTTTTTTTTGCAGTTTTTGGCTGGGGCTGGGTTTGAATCCACCACCTCCAGCATATGGGACTGGCACCCCTACTCCTTTGAGCCGCAGGCACGGCCCTCCCGCGAAGCTTTAACACCCCGACAAGCAGCCTGATATCGGAAAACTTACCAGGAGTTAAATTCATCCTTCATCCTTCCTCTCTGCCCCCTTTTTCATTCCCCCAATTTCATTTCCAAAAGGAAAATACTGTCCAATGTTGGGGGAACGGAGATGCAAGGAGTTGGCCTCAGGTGCAAACTCTCTCCTATAATTATTAAGAGATGCAAGAAACCACACAACTACACAACTCTAGATGGCGTGTAGTGAATCATCTTTATTTAAGGCCACCTTATATACCCTGGTGGTCACGTACACATTTAATCTATGATCTATAGTTTTTTACCATTACCTAGCTGCTTCTATCTAAAATTAACTTGTGGGGAGACATGCAGTCTACAAATCAACACAATACCTTCTGCTTTTACATTCTTCTCAGAGAATAAGTCAGCTTTTGAACAAAGTATCTAAATAAAGATCATAAAGAGCTGCAGGGGAACTAGGAAAATGAAACCCCTCAAGCATACACTTAGTTAACCCAAAACGGATTTATGACTTTGCTTCTCTACAGAGCAGAAATCTTTAAGCCCCTAAGACAATATGTGCAAAACATATGTCAACCTCTGATCTATATCACCAGGGGTGGGGTTGACAGCCCCTAACCTCTTGGGCTTAACAAAAGCAAACTTTCAGAGTCATTGTTTTTATGGATTTTTACCTCTGGACAAACAACCTCTGTGTACACTTGGGGTGGGGGGTGGCAGCTCTCTAGGTTTGGTATCAGCAGAAGCCATTTTAACCCATTAAAGCCTTGCCTTTGTATGGCTTATGTAGGGTGGTCTTCTGACCCTACATCCAATGAGAAGTCAGTGGCATGTTGCAGCCACTGAACAAAGAATTAACCTTAGAGTAAAGGAACTAAAATAGAGTATCCAAGAAAATAACTTGAAATACTCCTAAAATACAACCAGGAGAAATTGATGACAAACTCCAGGACAGAGCTGGATTTTGGCTTACTACATTCCTACAAATTTCACCATCTTGCTTTGGACCTTTCTGCCTTGCAGCCAGTGTTTGGGAGGGGCACTGGTGCTTGCTTCCTCTCTTCCTCCCTCACCATTTCTCAGACAACGTGGTTGAGTTTTTGGTTACCCCTGGGTGTATGATAAGGGAATTGTGGGATGTGTCTCTTGCTAAAGGAAGAGTGCTTCATTTTGTTTCACTTTAGGGAAGAGGGCTTTTCAAAGTAACTCTTGTGTTTTTAAGCTCTGCATGACAATGCACATTTCTCTCTGGCCAAAAGGGGTGTTTATAATCCTTTCTTTCCTTAAACTTTGGATTTTATCAACTCTAACCATCTATTACTCATTTACTCACTCAGTGAGTTTGTCTGATGATAAAAAGAGCACAGTCTTGAACTGTGGTTACTTTGTAGGGTCATTTTTAGGACCAGAAGGTTTATATAGTCTATATATGTTCCAGTAGATAAAGAGATCTGGATCATCCTAAAACAGCACTTCTGTGTCTATCCCACCATGTCACACATATGTGGGGATCCAGACAACTGGATCCCAGGTTTTATGGGGCCCTCTTAATTCTGTTCCAAGACGCTTCAGGTCCATCCCAAGAAGTGTCCCCTTGTCAAGGCTGGTCACTCAATCTCCAGTTGTGATACTGTCAAAACTTGACCAAACTGATAGCCAGGCGTTGTGGTGGGCACCTGTAGTCCTAGCTACTTGGGAGGCGGAGGCAAGTGAATCGCTTAAGCCCAAGAGTTTGAGGTTGCAGTGAGCTGTGATGCCATAGCTCTCTACTGAGGGTGACGTAGTGAGACTTTGTCTCAAAAAAAAGCAAAACAAAACTTTACCAAACTGTTGTACTGAGATACCTCTCTCTTGGTGAATACCGAAGTGGAGACCTTGGTTGAAGGTTGGTACCATCCTTCCTCCTAGATAGTGGTAAAGAGACATTTAGACTATGTCTGGCTGAATAGACCAGGCTGTGACCTGGGGACATTCAGCTCTGTGGGCCCCAGTTTTCAGTCCCTATTTCTCCCTAACTGTCTAGGTTGGTGCACAGGGATCAAAGATCCATTCTAAATTCTTTTAAGTTGTATCTTCTCAAAGTGGGAAAAGTTTTATATCCAGACAGTCTGAAGAGGCATTTTACCTTCTTTTGTACAACCACTTGGCTTTGATATAAGCTGGACAGCAGAGAACAATGGCCACGATCTAGGACTCTAAATCACCTTGTCAGCTTCCAATTGAACCTCTTTTGCAAATGGAAGGAAATTGGCTAAAATATGTAAGTATTCATCTTAGGATATGTAGCAGTTTTTCTTGGATGATTTTGTGAACTTAATTGTCAGACCTTCGTACAATGACCACTCTGAGGGCCATTCCAGAAAGAGTTCCAAAATTACTTTAAAGGGTAGACTAGACACAGGTGTGGGTGAATAGCTTCCCAAGGGGAGTACCTCAAATGTGACCTTAGTGATAGTCAGCAGTGAGGTATGTAGGACTTTTTCTAGGATGAGTTCCTGAACTGAGTTGTCCAACCCTATATAGGCTTTCCTTTACTTATGGGAAAACCTTGATGGTACAAGTGTGTTTGGAGCCAAGTAAGACCAAAGTATTGAGGAATTCTCCTCTGGCCTCCACCTACCCTAAACTACCTCAGGATTCCACAAAGGGAGAGGAGGCATGGTCACTGCCTCCACCAAGGGGAGAGGCTGCTTGGCTCCAACCCTTGATAGAACTAGCTAGGAACTCAGAACAACTCTGGTATAAACCATTTAGTTTAGTAGAATTAGAACAAATAAAACAACACCTGGAAAGCCACATCTAACACTCTGACAAGTATGTAAAGACAATGCATCATTTGCATTTAGCCTAACCCTTGATTTGGAAAGAGATATATATCATTCTAAGCCAGACTTTAAATGATTTAGAAAAATCCAGAGCAGCAATGAAGGTACAAAAATTTGGCACTGCATCATACCTTTCAATTCCTAACTATCCAGCGGGTAAAATAACAGTTCCTGTAAGTGACACAGAGTGGGATAATAATTGCTCGGAAGAGAAGTGGGAGAACACTTTGTAGTATGCATCCAGCCTGGCCTTAGGGCTACCAGGCAAAAGGAGGCCAATTATTCCAGGGTCTCCACCATAACTCTGAGGCCTGAAGAAAACCCTGTAGCTTTCCTAGATCGGCTCCATGAGACAACAGAGAAGCCTACCACTCTTGATCTTAATTCCTCTGAGGAACAGGTGATATTTAGACAAGTTCATGACCCATGCAGCACCAGATATTAGGAAAAAGCTCCAGAAACTTGTTCAGGGCCCCATCATCTCCCTGGATGTGGTGGCTTTCACTAATTTGGATTTTTATAACAGAACTTCTGAGCTAGAGCCTTAGGCTTGGGAGAAGGAGCAGAAGAAGCAAGCTAGACATGCCCATTTAATGACACATTTGGAACAGTAGTCAAAATCTCCATTGATGGAAGGGGCCTGTGGTGGTATATCTGTGGACTGGAAGGACACTGTGCCAAGAACTGCACTAATAAGGATAGGACACGCAAGATCCCTTGTCATTGATGTCATCAGCAGGTCATTGGGTCACACTCTGTCTTATGGGATTGTCTCAGGAAGGGAATTGATCCCCAGACTAGATCATGGTACAATAATGAAGTTTCCCACTCCTGTAAGCCCTCTGGCAGATAATCATCAATGGACTAGAGCAAAGGGTAACTCTTTTGGTGGCAGAATGGCCAGTAAATTTTCTTCTTGATCCTGGGGCTTCCTACTTTATCCTCCTCATCTCCTCAGGATAACTGAGTACTCAGTTCTCTATAGTCACTGGAGTTTCCAGTATTCCTACCCAATAATTCTTCATTCCCCATTTGCCCTGCTTATGGGAGGACATGATTATTGACATTCATTTCTAATAATTACTACTTGTCTGGTCAACTGCAAGGCTTTGCTTTAGAATTATGAGCACAGGTTTCCTTTTATCCTCAGACAGAACCCAGTCTCAAAGTCCTCTTAATATATTTGTAAGTCTCAGGCCAAGATCAACAAGACTGGGAGGTAAATATCTATGTGGTAGTCTGGGACATTGGTTCCCTGGGCCATGTCAAAATATTCCCAGCTAGTAATGGCTCATCTCACACTATAGTAGGGATAATTCCACCATTAAATAATATGTCTAGAGACCCAAGGTTCCAACAGTCTTGAGCCCTTTATGAGAAAATTTCTAACTTCAGGTTTACTTACCCAACTTCCTTCCCTTGTAACATCCGTATTGTAACTGTTCAGAAAAACGATGGCACCTACTGATGGATGCAAGAATTGAACGTAGGCTGGGCGCCTATTGCTCAGTGGTTAGGGTGCTGGCCACATGCTCCAGGTGTGGTGGGTTTGAACCTGGCCCAGGCCTGTTAAACAAACAAACAAAAAAAAATAGGCATTGTGGGAGGTGCCCATAGTCCCAGCTAAAAGGGCGGTTGAGGCATCCACTCATTATAGTGCTATGGACCTAAAGAATGCTTTCATTTGCATTCCTCCCCAGCCTTACAGCCACAATTTACATGCTTTCTACGGACACTCCCACTAATTAACTTGGACAGTTTTACCTTAGGGGTTCTTGGACAACCCTCCCCTTTTTGGTCAGGCCTGAGGGAAAGATCCAGACAAATTCCAACTCCACCAGGGTGTGGTACTTCAATTTGTTGATGACTTGTCAGTCTGTTCCCAGAGCTTAGAAGAGGCATGAGAACATGCCGTTCACGTCCTACAATTCCTGACTGACAGAGGTACAGCATGTCCCAGCCCAAGGCCCAAATAGCTCAAGTGAAGCTGACCCACCAGGGGCTGTTCTCACCCTGGGAGAAGGACAACTATGCCTGGAATTCATCCAGGTCCTAGTTCATGTGCCTAAAGCCACTACTTGATCCCTTCTGTGCTCTTTTCTTGGACGTATGGGGTTCTGCCAAATTTAGACACCTCATTACAGGCTTCTGGCTAAGTAGCTTTATAAAAGCCTAAAAGGAAACCACTAAGGAACCTGTATTATGGGATGTATACAAAAACAGACTATTTAGGCATTGAAAACGGCTTTATTCTATGCCTTGGTCTTGGCCCTACTGTACCTTCAGAGACAGAGAATAGTTCTGGGGGTGTTAATACAGCTTGTGAGGCATAGTTACAACCAGTGGCCTATTTATCAAAAAAATTGGACCGCAAAACTGTAGGATGACTTGCCTGTTTGAGGGTGATAACAGCCATATCTTTTCTCTCACCAGAGGACACTAAAATCCCTAGGGGAGGTTTCCTTATTATTAGAACCTCCCGGCCAGGTCTATGAGCTCCTCCAGGCAGGGGCAAGAAAGTAGATCTCAGTTGGCTGCCAATTAAAATTCCAGGTTACCGTGGCTCTCACCTATAGACCTAACACTCTGGGAGGCTGAGGTGGGTGGACTGCTTGAAGTCAGGTGTTTGAGACCAGCATGGGCAAGATGGAGATGCTGTCTATATGAAAAATAGAAAAGCTAGCAGGACATTGTGGCAGATGCCTGTAGACTCAGGTACTCAGGAGGCCAAGGCAAGAGGATTTCTTGAGCCTATGAACTGTTATGCCATGGCACTCTACCCAGGGCAACAGAGTAAGACTCTGTCTCAAAAAGAAGAAGATAGATAGACAAAAGGAAGAAAGAGTCTCAAAACATCAAGAATGAAGAAAGAAATAAATGATAAAGAATATGGGTAAATATATTTTTTCCACACTCCTTGAATTTTCTAAATTATCTTTAATATTTGAACTAAATTTATAACACCATATGATGTGGCTCTAACTGTATGTAGAGTTAGTTAATATACTTTTATTACAAATGGGTAAAGAAATATAGAAATATAAAGGCAGGTAAGATTTCTAAACTTCATTTATACTAGTAAAATGGTGGTTACAAGTTTTGTACGTATAATATCAGAGGAAAACCCTACAAAAAAAGCTATGCAAAGAGATCCACTCAAAAATACTGTAGATAAATCAAAACGGGATTCTAAAAAGTGTTTGTGTAACAAAAGGCAAGGAAAAGAAAACAAGAAAACAATTATATAAACAGAGAGAACATGCATAGAACAAAAAATAAAATGCCAGATTTCACCCTAACTTAACGATTGCATTAAATATAAATGGTTTAAACATATTAATTAAAAGGCAAAAATTGGGAAAGCAGATTTAAAGGAATTTGATCCAATTTCTATACTGTCTGTAAGCACACATTCTGTTATGACAGGAAAGAAAAAAAAGCGAGTGACCATACTATTATTTTTTAATTTTATATATGCATATATATTTTGCAGATATAAGATCTCACTATATTGCTTAGGCTGGTCTCAAACTCCTGGCTTCAAGTAATCCTTTTGCCTTGGCCTCCCAAAGTGCCAGGATTACAGGCATGAGCCATTTTGCCCCGCCAGGTTAGACTATATTGTTAATATATTAAATATAAGGTAGATTTAAGATCAAAGAAAAATTACCAGATGTCTCTGTAGAGGGAAACTGTATAATGATAAAAGGTCAATCTACCAAGAAGACATAGCAATCCTAACTGTACCTATATAGCTAAGAAAAAAGGTACAAAATATGTGAGGTAAAATCTAATAGAATTTAAAGGGAAATCCACAATAAATCCACAATTATCGTTGAGGACTTCAACATCCCTCTCTCAACATTTGATGGAACGAACAACTAGACAGAAATCAGGAAGTACGGAGAATTCAATAAGACCATCAATCAAGAGGAGGTAACTGATCTAAACAACATTTATAGAAAACTCCATCCAAAGCAGAATGCACGGTTTTCTTTTTTTTTTTTTTTTTTTTTGAGACAGAGCCTCAAGCTGTCACCCTGGGTAGAGTGTTGTAGCATCACAGCTCACAGCAACCTCCAATTCCTGGGCTCAAGCAAGTCTCCTGCCTCTACCTCCCAAGTAGCTGGGACCACAGGAGCCCGCCACAACGCCCGGCCATTTTTGTTTGGGTTGCAGCCGTCATTGTTGGTTGGCGGGCCCAGGCTGGATTCGAACCTGCCAGCTCAGGTTTACATGGCTGGCGCCTTAGCCCGCTTAGCCACAGGCGCGGAGCCGAATGCACGGTTTTTCAAGTGTCCATAGATCATATACCAAGATAGACCATTTCCTGGGGCATAAAATAAGCCTCAGTGAATTTAAGAGAATTGAAGCCATACACAATGTGTTTTCAAACCACATGAAATCAAACAAAAAATCAAGAATAGAAATCACCAGGAAAATTTCCAAACACTTGAAAACTGATCAACAAAGTTTTAAAGTAATCCACGAGTCAATAAAAAAGCTTTAGAGAAAATTAAAACATACCCTGAAATGAATGAAAATTGAAAATAGAACACAACATTTGTAGAATGTAGGCTACTACACAAAACCATGATTCGTTTCAGGGTTGATTATAGGTAATTACAAGACTTACCTGGTAAACCTCATGAAGAGAAAACCTCCCTTACTTACCTGGACTCACAGCAAAGCCAGTGCCTTGTATTCTCTGAAGAGAGATATAAAAAGTCAGAACCCTTCAGTTTTCATGCTCATGTATATACCACATTCTAAGCCAGACACCATCCCCATCTGGAGGCTTTTTCATCTGAGGTCTTTGATAAAGAGTTTCCTTAGGCAACTCTGCCAACACCTCCTTATCTGAAGGAGGGAAGAAAATTTTGAAGATTATTTTTTTCACTCTGACTCAGTACTTTTCCACTAATAGCTACAGAAAGAAAGAGTGAGAGAATCAGGAAAAGGCAATGTTTTAGGTGGTAAACTTGGGGATATTTTCTAGAAGTAGGGAATAGTTCTCAGACTCAGAAGTATCAAGAAAGATGAGGAGCAAAATGTATAATAATAGAACTGAATTAACAAAATCTTGGATAGGAGTCTCAATGAAATGATGGAGAGTCAGTGAGGGTTAGTAGTCACTTGAAAGTTTGAACATAGCTGGGCATGGTGGCTCATGCCTGTAATCCTAGCACTTGGGAGGCTGATGGATTGTCTGAGCTTACGGGTTCAAGACCAGCCTGAGCCAGAGCAAAACCTCATTTTGAAAAATAGCTGGGCATCGTGGCAGGCGCCTGTAGTCCCAGCTACTCAGGAAGCTGAGTCAAGAGAATTGCTTGAGCCCAGGAGTTTGAGGTTGTTGTGAGCTATGATACTACAGCACTCTACCAAGGGTGACCAAGTACGACTGTGTCGCAAAAAAAAAAAAAAAAAAAAGAAGAAGAAGAAGAAAAAAAGTTTGAATACAAATAGAAAGAGAAAGAATTTTTTCTTTTTTTTTTCTTGATAGAGTGCTGTGGGATCATAGCTCCCAGCAACCTCCAACCATAGCTCCAGTAACCCTCTTGCCTCAGCCTCACAAGTAGCTGGGACTACGGGCTCCCACCGCAATGCCTGGCTATTTTTTAGAGACGGGGGTCTCATTCTGGCTCAGGCTGGTCTGGAATCTGTGAGTTCAGGTAATCCACCTGCCTCGGCCTCCCAAGGGCTGGGATTATAGGTGTGAGCCACCACATCTGGCCAGACTTGTTTTCTTGTAAGAAATTAAAATGAATAATTTTACTGATTTCTACTCAGTGGAAGAATTTGAAAGCAGGGCCTATTATTTCACAGTAAGGCCTCTTGGAAGGTAAACATAGATTACTAAGATGGAAGAAAAAATTAAGAAATCAGAGATAAGAATCAGTGACAACTAAAGGGGACAGGGAGAGACAGAGAACAAATATGTAGGTGAATTAGACATGAGATGCTGCTGTCTAAACCGGAGGTAGTATTTGGGGGAGTAAATGAGATGACTTGCTTACCTGAGGATGCTGGGAACTTGAACAGAGGACTAACAATTAGTAAGAGTTGACTATTTGGAAAACTAGGAAAATAATAAGTAAACTTTCTGACTACTCAAAGAAAAGTCTCTGTATCTGAATGGACAATGATATCCATAGTTGTCTAGTTTAGATGTATGTCTGTACTATGCTCCCAGAACAGGAGTCTTTTTGAGATGTATATGGAGTTTGTGCCTTCAGAGTCCTTACACACTTGGTGAAATTTGTGGGGGCATCCATAAGCCAGTGTGCAAGGGACTTTGCACAGCTGAGGAAGTAAAAGCAGCTAACTCTGCCCCGAGGTTATATGTGGGTAGGTATCCCAGGTGGTGTGGCACTGAAGTTATGTCAACATAGAAACTCAGCATTGGTTCTACTGACTGGGTATAAAAATCCCTACTTCTTTCACCCAGGCAAAAAGGAGTCTACGAATGCATCAGGACACATTCTCCATAGAGGTGTTTCTGATGTTCACTGAAGCAATACAGTGAACAGGCCTTCTTCATCAAGATTCTTGGATGCAGGAATGGCTAGACGTATCTTATCCATGGGAGTTATCCACTGCACCAACCCACTGAGGTGCACTCCAACTGCAACTCCTCTCCCTCTTGACCTTCCACATGGACTTAACCTTCTTGATAGAGAATGATTTAAGCACATTACCCTTACTGTGTAGTTTATTTCTATTATTATTATATTGTAATATAAAATAATATATGTGTTGAAATAATTATACAACTTATTATAATGCAACCTCTCTGCTAAGGATATTCTGTATTTGCAGCCATTCCTCAGTGCTAGCATCACTGCCTTAGCTCCATCTCAGACCGCCAGGCATGAGATTCTCATGAGGAATGTGCAACATACATCCCTCACCTGTGCAGTTTACTTAGGGTCTGTACCTCTATGAGAATCTAATGCCACTGCTGATCTGACAGGAGGCCAAGCTCAGGCAGATGATGTCAGGAGGTGGCTATAATACCGATGACGCTCCCCTGGGTTAACAGATACAAGCATTTTAAAAATTGTGTCTGTTTCTTATAAAAGAACCACATTTTTATCCTGTCAGATCTCTACATTTTTAGAGATAAGATACTTTGTCCTACAAATAAAAGCACAAAAAAAATAAAAACTTGGCTTGGCGCCTGTGGCTCAATGGGCTAAGGCACCAGCCACGTACACTTGAGTTGGCGGATTCAAATCCAGCCCAGGCTGCGAAACAACAATAACGGCTGCAACCAAAAAAAAATGGCCGGGCGTTGTGGCAGGCGCTTGTGGTCCCAGCTACTTGAGAGGTGGAGACAGGAGACTCGCTTGAGTTCAGGAATTGGAGGTTGCTGTGAGCTGTGATGCTACAGCACTCTATCCAAGGTGACAGCTTGAGGCTCTGTCTCAAAAAAAATAAAAAATAAAAACACACAAGTTGTTGTGACAAGAGCTCCATTGTTGTAAAGCTGAGATCCAGATACTGTCATCATATTTTTCAAATACAAAACTTATTTGAGTGGCTAAATATACATCATATTAAAGGGCCCTGGAGTAGTTACACGTTTACAGATTATAGTTTTAGCACATTCTAAGCACAGTGATGACACTTTCCTGTGTAATTCTGGTCTGCTTTTGTGGTTTACAAAACACTTAACATGCTCCACTGGTGTGACTCAAAACTTGTGTGGTTACCAGCATTATTTTTAGTGTTGCTAAGTACTTTCATTCATCTTTACTTTTTTGTTCTACATTTTATTTTTGTGTGTATTTGTTTCTCATGCTGCCAGTGAATTTGTTCTAAGGTTCAATTTTAGGTAGATATGAGGGATGTCTTGGTAAGGGGGTCTTATGACAAACTGTGGGACCTAAGTGCACCATTATTTAAGTCATAAACCAAAACTAAAGGCCTATGCTTTATTTACATCATAAAACAGACCCCTAAAGTAATTGAAGCTTCCAGGACTCAAATGTAAGCTTTGCAGATATGAATCAATTATATTACAACAGTCTTAAGTTTTGTGGTAGAGTAGGCTGATTATACAATATCTAGACTCACTTTTCTCAATAATAGAATCCATTTTGTTTGCAATGTGTCCATCCCTCTTATATAGGGCATACCAAGGGACTAAGTTTGAGTCAATGCCTTCAGGGTAGAAGTTGTGCTTCTCAGAGAGATCCTAAAATGGGAGGCTGAAACAGATGGGAGACTCTTAACACTCTCTCTTCTTCCTTCCTCTTATCTCAAGACTGGAGCTTGGACCTGGAGGTGCAACAGCCATCTTGCCACCATGAGGCAACTCTGATCTTAGAATTTCTAGCCTCCAGAACTGTAAGAAATAAATTTCTGTTGTTTATAAACCACCCCTTCTTGGCATTTTTGTCATGGCTGCCCGAACAGACTAAGATGTACACATAAACACTAACAACTGTGTCTTCTATCTTTACAAATCAGGTACTTAAGCATGTTCCCAATTTTTTCCATAATGTTTTCATATGTAGTTACAGCAATATAATTGTGGACTATTTACATTTTTTTTCAGCCCAGTTTTCCAACTGGATTGGTGAATTACCTGAAATCCAAAATACTACCATTTAAACCAGCATTTTAGATGCCTGATTGTATTTGTCAGGGATCTCCAGAGAGACAGAATCAATAGAAGATGTAGATATACACACATAGATAATAATAAATAGGTATAATTAGGTGAGAAGCATTTATTAAAAGAATCAGGTCACATGTTTATGGAGACTGAAAAGTTGAGAAGTTCCATGACAGACCATATGCAAGGAAACACTGGGATACTAGTAATATGACTCAGTTCATGTATGAAAGCCTCAAAGCCCAAGAAACTGATGGTATAACTCTCAGGTCCAAAGCCAAAGGCCAGAGAATATGGGAAGCTGCTGGTGCAAGTCATGAAGTCCAAATACAAGAGAGCCTTGAGTTCTGACGTTCAGGGACAAAAAGTGACAGCCCCAGTTCTGGGGAAGTGGGGTGGGCAAGGAGAGAGAGAGAGAGAGAGATCCTCTTTCTTCTGGTATTTTGTTCCATAGGCCTCCCAATTGACTGGATGGTACCCACCCACACTGAGGGCAAATCTTTCTCACTTAGAATTTCTTCTGGAAACACCCTCACAAACACATACAGAACTATCATTTCACCAGCTGTCTATATACTCATAAATCCTGTAAACTTGATATCTAACATGAGCCATCACACTGATTTGCTTTCAGGGTCCTCTATCACAGTTCTCAAATATGGTCTGAGAATTCCTGGAAGGTGATGGAGGGGTACCTCTCATATACTTTAAGGGATGCTCAGGGTTAACATTTTCATAATGAAATTAAGACATTATTTATTGTTTTTAATCTCATTCTCTCATTAGTGTTTAGTAAACTTTTCTTGAGACTATATGACCTGTGATATTCCAATGGACTGAATACAAAAGTGGATATGAGAATATAGTCATCTTCCTTTAAGTCATACATTAGATTCAGAAAACATTAAACAAAGTCATACTTCTTCATAAACTTATCTTGCTTTGGAAACAATAGTTACTTTTCATAAAATATGCTTCTTCTATTAACTTATAATTTGTTATTGATGTTATTAATATCAATTAGGAGCTCATTAAAACTTTCTAAGTTTCAATCTCAAGTGGCAAAAATATACATACATGTCCTTTTTTTTTTTGAGACAGAGTCTCACTATGATGCCCTCAGTAGAGTGCCGTGGCATCACAGTGACAGCAACCTCAAACTCTTGGGTTTAAGTGATTCTCTTGCCTCAGCCTCCAAATAGCTGGGACTGTAGGTGCCCGCCACAAGGCCTGGCTATTTTTTGTTGCAGTTGTCATTGTCGTTTTAGCTGGCCCAGGCTGGGTTCAAACCTGCCAGCCTCAGTGTATGTGGCTGGCACCATAACCACTGTGCTACAGGCGCTGAGCCAAGTGCCACAAATATTAACAGATATGAACCCAAATAAACAAATGCTTTCTGGGGTCCTTAATGACTTTCAGGATCTAAAGACATCCTGAGACCAGGAAACTTTAAAACACTATTGTCCCCATTCAACCTGACTCTCAGGTAAACCTGGTTCAATACTCACCCTTTCTCCTCTTACATCCTGGTGGATTCTGTTGGCCTCACCCTGTGTTCATAACATCTGGTGCCAACCACAGTAATAGAATCAACACTGTCACCTTGATGGTGAAGGAGCGGGTTTGCTGTCCATCATCTTTTCACACTTTTGTTTTGGCTGGGAGCTGTATAACAGGAGTAGCTGCCTGACACTAGATCTTCCCAATACGGCCAAACTAAGGAGCTACAAAAACCACAACCTGGTGGGCAGCTGGAGTGGAGGCCTAAAATGGGAGTGAAAGAGGCAGCTTATATGACCAGAGGGAAGGAGGGCTTACACTCAGTCAGGAGGCCCTGATTGTGGCAGCTGAGAGGGTGAGGGCTTCTCTACATGGCTGGGAGACGAGGGAATTGGTCCTGTGGGCGGTGGTGGGTCTGTGCCCTGTGAAGAATCAGGCCCTCCTCAGGCACTGTAACACCATTGGCTCCTGCGAATGCTGGGCAGATGAACAGGAGGCTGTCAACAAACCCCAGCCTGAAGAAGGGCCTCAGGGGGCCAGCAAAGGCTGAACGGGGACACGTGTAGATGTGAGATCTGTCCCTCATGTTGTAGAAGGAGACATCTCCAGCTTCATAGTCCAGGAAGACGCCCACTCTGCAAAGATGCT
>CAUYON010105194.1:0-12893 GCA_963573935.1 Arctocebus calabarensis
GTAAACGAGAAAATATCATGAATGGTATGTCAATCAGGTTGATAAAATATCTCAGATTGCATGTGAAGCCCCCACACTGTACCCCATGGTTGAACTAATGTACACAACTATGATTCAATAAAAAAAAAATAAAAAATAAAATAATATAAACTGGAAAAAAAATTAAAAAAATAAATATATTCTCATATTCTGCAGTAAGATTTTAGGAAATGTATAGGTTTCCCCCTGCCTTGACTACATCCCTCCACATCTAATTATTAGATCATGTTCATTGTTCTACATTGTTTTTAGGAAACACTTGTTAAATATAGCTTAAAGTTCATGTCAAACTCCTATATGATCTGACTGATAAACATGTGCTTGAAACATAACTGATCAGGGGTATATTTGGTATGTATTTTTATGTAGACATAATTGTTGTGGCTGTTCCGATACAAATGGCAGTTTGATATCACATTTACTTGCTGCACTTTCTTGGGCACTCAGATTTCCTTTGCCCAGCTAGCTTTTGTACCTTGGCCTTGGAGAAGGAAATCTAAAACAAAATCCAGCTTCTTCCTACTGTTAAGTTCCCCAAAGGAAAATCCAAATTTCTAAGGCTCTATTGAGTCACTTTTAACCATATGCCAAGAAAAAAAAAAAAATTACTATTGCCTTGTCCCTGTAACACAAAGTTACCTTTATCATGCTAAGCTGGGTACCTCCTACTCAGAAGTATAAGTATGTGTGAGGACATTATCAGCAATTATACAGAGGTAGAATATTCAATTCGTCCAGCTTTCATTAACCAAGTATAGTAGAAAATTGAGAGAGTTAATAAACTGTGTATAGTCCAACCGAGGTTGAATTGGTGATTTAAAATGCATTATTAGGATTAGAATCTTCAGCCTTGTCCTATAGTGTTTAGAGATTTTTATCTTCCAAAACATTATAGGCATTTAAGCCTCTTGCTTTAAAGAGCCTGTAAAAGAGATATTGGCCCCTGAGGTCAGGGATTCCTATCCTTAGATTTCCTCAAGTACAGGCATAGGACAGGAAGCTCCCAGTCAATACTGCACAACTCTGAGAACCTGGCTTGATGCTTTGCCTGCCTAGAGCTTTGCAGTGTTCTTTTGAAATAAGAGACAGTGGGTCTGGGGACTGAGCCTGGCCCCGGTCTCTAGGAATAAGAGGATGAAAGTACCACCTGCAAGACTAAATAGGAATATTCACAATCCTGGATATTCATTCATTTACCTTCTTTGTTCTCTTCTGGGATTTTGCAGCTTGTGGCAAGAAATGAAAAGTATCTGCTGAGTAAAATTTGCTAAGCTAATTTTCTGTGAGTAAAGAGACTTTAAACTGGGGACGTTTTTATTAACCCTGGGCACTGTCAGTTGAGTCCTCAGTGACATGAGGTTGGCTCAAGCATTATGGTACCATTTTCTGAACCCCAACTCTAGCAGTAGTCTCTGAGTCCCATTATATAATGAGTTTGATTGATAATTTTCCCTTGATAAGTGTCATCTGCATTTATTATGGACCTATAACATATATTTTGTGGTTTATTCATATCCCTGTACATGTCTCTTGCAGAATAAAGGAATATGTGATGTAGCCTTATTAAAACAGCTAAGCATAAACAGTAAAAAAGTAGATGAAGCTTAAAAAATAAGATTCTTAATTTCAGAAAATTAACAAGATGCTACCCTTCTCACTAACCTCAGTTAATGCTTACTATTACGGTTTCTCTTCTGAAGAGTTAGAGTAAAACATACTTTTTCTCTTACCCAGATTTTGGATATTGCTGACCCTTTCTTCCCTTCCTCACTTCTAGCAGCAAACTACTTACTCTATTTGACTGTTAAGACTAATTAAAATGATAGTTTTGACATTGTCATGGTCTTCTCTGCTTTAATTTATTCAACTTGGTGACATGATTTCTAGGATTTGTTTTGGGGGGAGTAGGGGGAGTTCATTTGGCTTCATATGGAATCAAATCACACATTTAGTGGCTCTCTTTGTGGTTTTCTTTCTTTTTTTTCTTTTTTTCTTAAGACAGAGTCTGACTATGTCACCCTCGGTAGAGTGCCATTGTGTCACAGCTAACAGCAACCTCAAACTCTTTGGCTTAAGTGATTCTCTTGCCTCAGCCTCCCAAGTAAGTAGCTAGGAATACAGGTGCCTGCCACAACATCTGGCTGTCTTTGTTGTTGTTGTTGTCACTGTTGTTTAGCAGGCCCGGGCAGGTTCAAACCCGCCAGCCTTGGTGTATGTGGTCGGCACCCTAACCACCAAGCTATGGGCACCGGGCCAGTTTTTCTTATTATTCATAAGAAAAGTATTGCTTCTCACTAGTGAACCCTCTTAGAAATTCCTGAAAAAGCCTTATTTTTCCTTTCCACAATCCCTCATCAGCAGCTGAATTTTTTTAGTTTCTCCATCTTTTTTTCCAATGATGGAAAAACAAAGGTAGACATTTCTAGACAGCTTGAAAGTTTACTCTTTTTTAGACAGGGTCTTGCTCTGTTACCTAGGCTGGAGTGCACTGGCCATATCATAGCTCATGGCAACCTCAAACTTCTGGGCTCAAGTGATCCTCCTCCTTCAGCCTCCTGAATAGCTGAGACTACAGGCACGCACCACCATGCTGACTAATTTTTCTGTTTTTTGTAGGAATGGGGTTTTGCTATTGCCTCAGCTGGTCTCGAACTGCTAGGCTCAATAGATTCTCCAACTTCAGCCTCCCAAAGTGCTAGGACTACAGTTGTGAACCACCATGCCAAGCCCAGTTTGTTGCTTTTTATCCAGTATTATACAAAATCATTGTGAACCACATGCAAACATATCTGCTAATTAGTCCAGTAGGTACTTGGTGTTTAAAATGCTTTATATTAATAACATTATACCTATTTGGAAGATTGTTAAATGGGTATTTAAGAGTGTTTTAGTGATATTTGAAGGTATTTCATTAAGGTTTTTAGATGAAATGGGAATGCATTATTGCTTTTCCAACTTAAAGGAACAAAGGTTTCCACTATCCAAAATTCACCATCTAACTACTTTTCAGGGTGGATTAAGTTCAGATATGAGGATTCACTTTGATACAAGGAAGTTGAATCCAAGAAGTTTAGAGGAAGGAGCAGAATAGCTGAATAGAAACCTCCAATGATTGTCTCTCTGCACAATACCAAATTCGACAACTATTCATGCAACTAAGTACCTTCAGAAAAACCAAAAATCAGGTGGGTGATCACACTACCTGGTTTTAATATTAAATCCAAGAAAGAGGTACTAAAAAGGGCAGGAAAGACAGTATTGCATTGCCTACATCACCCCCCACCCCCACCTCTGGCAGTGCCATACCAGTGTGCAGATTGGAGGCAGAATCTATGTTGGTTAGGGGTAAGGGAGTGAAGTGATTGTGGAATTTTGCATCAGAACTCAAGGCCACCTAGGTACAGGGGAACACAGTACAGGGCAGAATTTTGCCAGTGAACTACAGGAGCATTTAGACCAGCCCTGCCATAGGGAAATCCCTCTCCTCAAACCGAAGTTCTGGCTAGCCCCACCACCGGCTGGCAGAAAGCAACCTGGGGCCTGGACTAAATACAGAAGGCAGTCAGATTACAAATGCTGCAGTCTTTGGGCAATTCTTGCAGCTGTGCTGGCTCAGAGCTGATAAACTTGGGGTACATGTGACCCAGTGAGACATCAGCAGCTGCAGCCAAGCCATTGCCTGTGTTACCTCTCCCCCAACTACAGGCAGTGCAGTTCAGGGACCATCTTCTTCCACTTGGGGAAAGGAAAGGGAAAAGCCCAGAGGACTTTGTTTTGCAGCATGGGTACCAGCTTAGCCACAGTAAAATAAATTACCAAGCCAACTCCTGAAACCCCTGAGTGCAGACTTCAGTTCCTGCATGGCATTTTGGACTAACCCAGGACCAGAAGGAAACATGCTGCCCTGAAGGCAAGAACCCACTCCAGGCAGAATTCAACACTTGGTGATTAAAGAGCCCTTGGGGCTTTGAATAAACATCAGAGGTAGCCACAGTCACCACTGGATTTGAGTGAGACTGTGTTGGCTTCAGGTGTGACCTGGTGCTGGTAGCTATGAGGGAGTGCTCATATCACTCTTCCCCCAACTCTAGCAGCCCATCCCAGAGAGTGAAGGAAGAAAGTGAGAGACTTTCTCTGGTAATCCAGGCAATTCGCCCATATCTTACCCAAGTCCTCCAAGGTAGTGCCACCAGGAGTCTGCAAGAGTCACAGCATTACTGAGGTTGGGGGGCCCCTGGTGCTGATACAACTGCAGTGACCAAAGACTTAGACCACAACAATCATTTCCCTTTATATATCTAGAAAGATTTCTCATGAAAGATGGGCTCACATAAGCCAAGACTATGAATATTAAAATAAATACCTAACTCTTCAATGCCCAGACAACCATGAACATACAGAAGCATCGAGAACACCTAGGAGGCCAGGGGCATGCAGTGGCTTCCACCTGTAATCCTAGCACTCTGGAAGGCTGAGGCATGTAGATTGCTTGAGCTCAGGTGTTTAAGACCAGCCTGAGCAAGAGTAAGACCCCATCTCTACTAAAAGTAGAAAAACTGAGGCAAGAAGATTGTTCAAGCCCAAGCATTTGAGGTTGCTGTGAGCTATGACATCACAGTACTCTACCCAGGGTGAAAGAGTGAGACTCTGTCTCAAAAAAAAAAAAAGAAAAGAAAAAAAAAAAAAAAAAAAAAAGAACATCCTGGAAAACATGACCCCACCAAATGAACCAAATAAGGTACCAATGACCAATCCTGGAGTGATGATGATAGGTGACCTTTCAGACAAAGAATTCAAAATAACTTCCCCCAAAGAAGTTCAATGAACTTTCAGACAACACACAAAAAAGCCTATGAGAGAAATTTAATAGAGATGAAATTTAATAAAGAAATGATTTTTAAAAATCAAGAAGAAGTTTAGGGTAAAAAATGAAGAAGTTGTTTGAAGTAAGTGGGAATAATATATCCTCCTCAAACCTAAAGAAAAAAATAGTGTTAAATTAAGCAATGATGGTGAAAAGTATAAGTAGAAGGTAGATTATGGATGAATTGAGCAGGTGAGACCAAGACCAGGGAATTATAGGGTATTGACTAAAATATTGTGAAAAAATAAAGTATATGGAGTAAGACTTATTGAAACTTTAAAGGCAAAACTTTAACTGGCAAAATTTTGTATATTATCTGATTGATTACATGTAATAATTAATTAACATAACATGGCTGAAGCAGAAGTTTGGCTGGTGAGGTGTGTAATTAAAATCTATCTAACATACAATTTCTTTGTATGCCAAATTCCAATTTAAATGATAAAACCTAAATATGGGAGAAAATAATTATATTATCTAGTGTCCTTTTTCCTACTGTTTTGAACCTTCTTTGATCCACATTACACTTTTATAAGATTCCGGTCTACTTTCTCTATGATATTTTCTTACTGCATGTCACAGTTTTCTCTATCGTATTAATACAAGTAAGAAACCATGATGTGGATCCAGTGGAAACTTTTGTCTAGATTATTATAGACTCATAAAATGTTCTGGAAAGAACCTTTGGGAACTGGCTAGCCCAGTGTTTTTAAGGCCTTTTTAGCAGTAGAATTTTATATATATAAATATATATATACATATATATATATATATTTTTTTGAGACAGAGCCTCAAGCTGTCACCCTGAAGAGAGTGCTGTGGCATCACAGCTCACAGCAACCTTCAATTCCTGGGCTCAAGCGAGTCTCCTGCCTCTGCCTCCCAAGTAGCTGGGACTACAGGCGCCCGCCACAACGCCCCACCATTTTTGGTTGCAGCCGTCATTGTTGTTTGGCAGGCCTGGGCTGGATTCGAACCCGCCAGCTCAGGTGTACGTGGCTGGTGCCTTAGCCTGTTGAGCCACAGGCGCTAAGCCTAGAATCTTATATTTTCCTTAGTGAACTCATAAATGAAAGCCCAATATTTAAAGTAAAACTAGTATTTCATTAGTCCCCTTCTATGCTAATGTGGATTTGTGATTGACTTATCTTCCCAAATGTTTATGTTAGGCTAATAGGAGAGTGAGTTTGCACTCCCTTTTTATCATTGGCTTCTTAACAAAGAGGCTGGTGATGCAGGAGAACAAAGGCTAGGAAAAGAAAGTAACTCAGAGTTTAAAATTTGACCTATAATATTCCAGGAGGTAGGTAATACTCTCTTAGAAACATGGCCATTCTCGAGAGCTCCTCTCTCCCCTCCTCACCCCCCATCCTGGAATGTGTCACAACTACCTCATAAAGTGTGCTGCTGTAATGTGCAATAACTTTGCTGGTAGGAATGCTGTTATTATTAGGGATTGTGTTCCTGACCAACAACACCATACCAAGTAAACTGCAGATAGGACTAAAAATACATAATAAAAGCTAATATATAACTGTAAGTCTCTGTAATCATCTGAATCAGCAAAATTGTTCTAAGCCCTATAAATTGGGCACAAATGTACCATACACATAGATTTTGTAAGGGGCCCCAGTGTACTATGAACTGTACATGAAGCACATAAAAGAGCCAATTCTACATAAATTTAATCTATTGTTTATTATATATTTAGAATTTATACTCTGCCTGAATCCAAAAAGGACACGGGGTATTTTACAAAATTAAATGAGTATAAAACAGAGACAGTTAAGCACAAATAAAAACAGGGCAAAGCCAATTCAAAGTAGTGATGAATGAGACCTAAAACTAATATGTGCTAGTTATAGTAAACCCTAATTACACATTTAATTAGCAGTACTTTTGTCTGCTTCCTTTGGTGGTTGAAGGGCTTTGGGGAATGATTTGAATGACTCAGGCCTCTTAAAGTTGGTATCTGAGGAAATTTGAGCTGATGCAATACATCTTCCCGTAGCAAGCTGCAGTAACCACAAAATGAAGCATCAAAGGTTGCCAGGTTTGTGGTATAGGTGTTAATTAGCTGTCCTAGAAAGCTGCAGGCTTGGATTGTTTGGGTTGCTTGCATTTTTCTAATATGCTGATGTATGTGTCTGTAAGGTGTTAGTATGGCACTTTCTTAAATAAATCCTTGCTCCATAGTACTTGTAGCCAGAGGTTCAAGAGTTTGGACTCTTTCTTAGATAGTGAGTCACTTCACTGTGGTTCCAGTCATAGTTCCACTTTAGATGGCTGTGCAATATGGGTAAATTACTTAATCTTTCCATAGCTTAGTTTTTGTGTCTCTAAATGAAGCCAGTAATGTACCATTGACTCAGCAGGGCAGTCTCAGCTGGGCAGTTTCCCCCGGTAAGCCTTCACTGGTGTCTCATCTGGGCTAGATGTCCTTCTCCTGGGCTCCCATAGCACCCTATGCAAATCTTTGGTTCTCATATGCTATATACTAATATCATTAGCTTGTATGTCCATCCAATCAGGCTGTAAAAACAAGGCCCTTACAGCTTAACATATTGCCTGCCACTCAATAAATGCTGGTGGAATCACTTTATCATAAATATTAATGAGAAATTATTTTTAAACACATATTTTTCAAAATAAAATTGCCAAGTCTTGGAAGAAGCCCAAGTATACATCGACACATGAATGGACTAATAAATTATGGTATATATATATATATATATATACACCATGGACTATTATGGAGTATTACAAAAAAATGGGACTTTAACTCTTTTATGTTTACATGGATGAAGCTGGAAAATATTCTTCTTAGTAAAGTATCTCAAGAATGGAAAAAAATATTTAATGTACTCAGTACTACTATAAAACCAATTTATAATCATTCACACTTTCATATGAGAGATGAATCACAACTATAGCCCAGGATGAAGGCGAGAAGGGAAGGGGGATGGGAAGGGAGGGGGGGTGGTTCAACAGAGGAAGGGCTAATGGTGGGACCACACCTAGGAGCATATTGCAAGGGTACAAGTCAAATCTATCAAGTACTGAACACAAATGTCTTAACACTGTGATTAAGTAAATGAGGTGAAAGCTATGTTAATTAGTAGGATGTAAGCACTCCAATTTGTACAAATAGTCAACACATTGAATCCCACAAAGGCAGAAATGTATTTGTGATCTATGTATATATGACTTAATAAAAATAATTGATTTACATTAAAAATATGCAAATGCTAGCTTATTTTAATATCATTAGGATATGTGCCATGATCTTTGCTGTCATCACTTCCTATGTTTAGATATACAGATAAGTTTCAATATATTCAGCCCTCAAAAACTGATCTTAGTAATTCAGGTACATTACCAGTAGGTGATGGTAGGCAGGGCTGCCACATATCTTCCCAGAGGGCTATAGACTTTTCTAGCTCACACAGATGTACCCCATGCAGTACAATCAGCCCTGTATTGATCATGTGGTCTTAAATTATTAGTTGTCAGTCATAAACACAGTTAATTTTGATAAAAGGGAGAATTGCGAGTTATCTAGTCAGCTCTTTAAAAACAAAACCAATGAAAATTTATTAAAATAAGCACAGCAACATTAAAGAACATTATACTTAAATATAATGTATATAATATATGGCATAGAGAGAGCAGGTTTAAACAAATAACTAGGTACCATTTGTTACCTTTTTCACTAATCTTAACTGTTAATCAGAATTTAATCTATTTATGGTATTCTTTTCACTTTAATTGTAAATCTCTTGACTCATTACCTTGGTGTCAAATTTCTTCTGTAGCTGGCACTTGAATTTGGAGCTAGGTGTCAGTAGGACTATATCCAGGCTCTCCCTTTTTTCTGAGAACTGAGAAGCAACAGCTAAGCTCTGATGTTCCTTTGGCAGGCCAAGTTTTATCCAAAATAGCTTTCTACTAATTACACCAATGCCTTTGATCAGATTAACACCCTGAACTTGAAAACAGTCTGGTCAGGAAAGAGAATATGGACTCTTTACTAAGACAGCAGGGAACCCTACCAGTCTTGTTTCCAATCAGAAGGAATCACCTTTCTTGTAAATGAAATAGGAAACTTTTGCCCTTTCTAGAATAGCTGCAGGGTAGGATTACCACATAAAGATGTGCAGATTGTACACTATATGAGGATGTCATGTATAAGGAGACACTTTCACATCACAGACACTGTGAATGTATATATTTATTCTGACAATTTTCTGACAAATGGCAGTCAAGTGTCTCAATCTGACAAAAGTTGTATTTTGCAATAATTTTCTAATAAATGGAAGTAAAGTATCTTTAAGGAATACTTTTTCTGATGCGCCCTAAAGGGTCTGACTCTGATGTTAAGTCCTTACATTACATTAAGTCCTTACATTTAAATACAATAGCTCCCTTAGTAACTCCCTACAAATCTATAAACCATGTCCTCGGAACTGATTTCCCAAAGTACTTATTCTAGTCCTTATCACATTTAATCTAGGCATCATTTAAAAACAGAAACCTGTACCAAGGACTTGAAACAGGAATTTAGAGGAGTTCAGGCATATGCAGGTATATAGCCACTGGTGCACACTGGTACATTCACTCCCAGAAACATACAAGTATTGTACTCCAATTGCTGAACAACTTAATAGGCAGGCATGCATATAGATACAATAAATAGGATTGAGCTGGACATTGACTCATATAAAGGAGGAGCCTCTGGCTGTTTGCTTTGCTGCCAGCTTCTTTCCCAGCTCTCCTATTTAACATATTTTCAGACTGTTTCACTCCCACAGGAAATGAGTTCTCTAAAGTTTATATGCTCTTACATGGGTTCAATTCAATAAACTTATACTAACAGTTCACTGGTGATAAAATCCTGTGCTATGTAGAGATTAAAGCCATTCAGTCTTAGAGGGTTGTTTAAAGGTGAGATGAAAGCTGTGTGTCAAGATTAGGCAGGACTTTGATGGGTTGAAATGGGAAAAGAGACACATGAGGCAGAAGGAATACCTTAAGCATAGATATGGAAGATGTACAAAGGGAAATGCTCTGAGAATCCCCCAGACTAGTATATTCAAAACTTTTAGTCCATCAGAAAGAAGGCTAGAAAAGTTAGGTAGGAGCTAAATTGCATGGTGTTTTGAATGTCAGGTGAAGGACTCTTGGAAGGGATTTGATTGAGAGTAACACAATTAGGTTTAGATTTAAGGAAAAACTCTGTTAATATATAGGATGGGCTACATAGTAAAACTTTGGAGAAAGGGACATGAATCAGTCTAACAAGAGATAGCAAAGACCTGAAGTTAAGGCAACAGGTACTCAAAGAAGTCGTTAGAAGAAAAACTTACAGGATATGGTCTGTAGCTGATTTGATGTGGATGGTAACAGAGTGCAGAGTAAAAGATGTCTCTGAACTTTCTAGGTTGGAGTTATAAAATTTGTAGAGAACATAGGATCAAGGGCAGGATTAGAGGAATATTATTAGAGTTTGGTTTTGGAAAATTTTGAGTTTGAGGTATTGGTGAGACCAGAGCTCAAGACAATGATTACAGAGAAAGGCCAGAACTTAAAGTTTAAAAGACTAAAGTGTGCATGTTTTGCCATAAAAGATAGGCAGTATGGAAAATGTCTCTCTGTCCTCCACCTATATTAAAAGCAATGAAACTAACAGAATCAGGTAAGAGAAGAGAGATAGCAGTGAGCAAACAATGTCTGGGAAAATAGGTAGGGAAATAGTACTGAATTAGTGGTTGAAATATTGGAACAGAGGGGGAAAGAAAAGAATATACATTTTTTAAAAGAAGCTTTTTTTGCAAAGGTTGGTTCTGAATGAGCTTTTTCAATAAATTTTCTATTTTCTACTTTCATTATTTTCTCTTTGTTGATGAAAATCCTCTGATTTTCTTTTAATTTCTTCTGTATTCCTTTTTTAAAATAGTTTCATGTTAATTGAGGGCAAAATGAATTAGGCTGCATTGTTTGCATTTGTTGAGTAAAGCCCCTCTTATAATTGTGTCCTGCTCCCAAGAAGTGAGCCATACCCACTAACATTGTGCCCATTAAGTTGGAACACACTCATCTCCCTCTCTCCTTCCCTTTCCATGCTCCTTCATTCCCCTACCCTCCACCTTAAATTGATTTGAGTTTTCTTCTTATGTGGGCATGTATGAGACTGTGTACTGACTTCATATTAGAACTGAGTACATTGGATTATTGCTTCTCCATTCTTGTGATACTTAACTAAGAAGAATGCATTCCACCTCTATCCAGGTTTAATTCAAAAGATGTAAAGTCTCCATTTTTTAAGTGACTGAATAGTATTCCATGGTGTACATATATCACAGCTTGTTAATCCATTCCTGGATTGGTGAGCATTTAGGCTGTTTCCACATTTTGGGAATTGCAAATTGAGCTGCAATAAACAGTCTAGTGCAAATTCCTTATGATAAAATGATTGTTTTTCTTCTGAATGGATGCTTAGTACTGGGACTGCAGAGTCAAATGGGAGATCTAATTTGAGTTCTTTGAGGATTCTCCATACTTCTTCCCAAAGAGGCTGTACTACTTCACAGTCCCACCAACAGTGTAAAAGTGTTCCCCTCTCTCAACATCCCCACTAGCATCTTCAGTTTTGGGACTTTGTGATGTGTGCTAATCTTACTAGGGTTAGGTGATATCTCAGGGTAGTTTGTTTGTGAGCCATTTGTCTGTCTTCCTCAGAGAAAGTTTTGGTGATAACTCTTGCCCATTGATAGAGAGGATTGTTAAGTCGTTTTTTATTGATTAATTTGAGTTCTCTATAGATTCTACTTATCAATATTTTGTTCGATTCATAATATGCAAATATCATTTCCCATTCTGAAGGTTGTTTGCATTGATTGCTGTGTCCTTGATTGTGCAGAAGCTTTTTAGTTTAATTAAATTCCACTTGTTTATGTTGATTGTTGTTGCAATAGCCATGGAAATCTTCTTCATAAAATCTTTCCCCAGTCTGACATCTTCAAGTGTTTTACCCATGCTTTCTTCTAGGATTCTTATTATTTCATGCCTTAGACTTAAATCTTTTATCTATCTTGAATGAATTTTTGTAAATTGTGAAATGTGCAGGTCCAGTATCAGTCTTTTAATTGTGGTTATCCAGTTTTCCCAGCATCATGTATTGAAAAGGGATTCTTTCCCCTAGTGTATTCTCTTATTTGGTTTATCGAAGAGCAGGTGGCTATAAGATATTAGTTTCATCTCTTGGTTTTCTATTTGGTTCCTGATGTCCATGTCTCTATTTTTTTGCCAATAGCATGCAGGTTGATCACTACAGACTTATAATATAGCCTAAAGTTTGATAGGGTGATGTCCCTGGTTTTATGTTTATTACTAAGAATTGCCTTGGCTATATGGAGATTTTTATCATCCCATACAAAATGAAGAATTATTTTTTTTTCCAAATCATCAAACAATGATGATGGTCTTTTAATGGGGGATTGCATTGAATCTGTAGATTTCTTTGGGAAGTATGGACATTTTTACAATGTTGATTCTTCCCAGCCATGGACACGGTATGCTCTTCCATTTATTAATGTCTTCTCCTATTTCTTTTCTTAAGGTTTCTTTTTTTTTTTTTTTTTGAGGTTTTGAAAATAAGTTTTAATTGATGGTTATAAAAATGTATTAATTGAATAAAAAGTATTCTCTATTGTGGCTCAATGGGCTAAGGCGCCAGCCACGTACACCTGAGCTGGCAGGTTCGAATCAAGCCAGGGTCTGCCAATCAACAATGATGGCTGCAACAAAAAAAATAAAATAAAAAAAGCTGGCGTTGTGGTGAAGGCAGGAAACTCGCTTGAGCCCAGGAATTGGAGGTTGCTGTGAGCTGTGATGCCATAGCACTCTATCCAGGGTGACAGCTTGAGGCTCTGTTTCCAAAAAAAAAAAAAAGTGGCCCTGAGAGTATTTTGGGGACCAAGAGAGAACTGCT
>CAUYON010105199.1:0-65950 GCA_963573935.1 Arctocebus calabarensis
ATGCCATGAAGGCTAACTGTAACAGTACGATCAAAACATTTCTGAATGTATATGAATCGTGCCCTATGATTGCACCAATGTACAGAATTATGATTCAATAAAATTATAAAAAATAATAATAATAATAATAATAAAATAAAATAAATAAAAAGTCAAAAAAAATAAAATAAAAAATAAAGTGACTTTATATAACACTATGTAACTGTACACTTAAAATGATTAAGATGATAAATTTTGTTACATGTATTTTGATACAATTAGCAATTAAAAATATAGAAGTAAATAAAAGTTGTGATCAACTATAAACCCACAGGCAAAGAAGAGGAGGAAGAAAAGGAGAAGGAAGAAAAAAAGGCATCCCACAAAGCATATGAAAACTATTACCTAAGGTTTCAAAAAGAATTAAAGGAAAATTTTAAAATGATAAAAATATATAAAAGAGCAACATAGATCAACTCAAGAATTAAAAATACAATAAAAATTATTTTAGAAATTAAGATTAAAATATAAGAACAAATTCCTTCAACATTAAAGTAAATAGTAAGAAATATATATTATAAATTAGATGGAAATTTAAAAACAAATGTAAAAAATTTGAAAGAAATAGCTCAACATGCTAATATTAGCCCTTATTACAAAGACTCTACCCACAATCATGCACATTCCCTTACATTGTTCCTATGCCTGGAGATCTTCTGATATATTTCTTGTCACTTATTGAAGCTAGGTATTTCCTAACTCCTCTTAGTTAGTTCATACATAAGTATGAAAGGCATGTGTGAAGGAAGGGGGGTCTTCCTGCATATCCACACAGGCTCTGGGGTGCACCTAGCTGTGAATTAAATATAGGGGTTTGGGAGATAATATGAACTTTTCTGTTTCTTACATTTATGTTGCTATCAATAAATGCCATTACTGGCAAAAAAAATTTAAAAAAGAAAAGAAGAAGGAAGGAGAGAAGGAGAAAGGGACAGAGGAACTGAAGGAGAAAGGGAGGAAGGGAATCAAAGCTAAATATTAAAATTATTTTTAAATAAGAATAATTTTAATATTTTATATAAAAAGCATGATATAACCAAAGTAGAAAAGCAAAGGATAATGCATAGCTTTATTTATATAAAGTCAATAAAATATATAAATTTTTGACAAATGTGTTTCAGAGAAAAAGAAAGAACACCACTAGAAACATTAGAAACGTGTAGTTCAAATAAAGAGAAAATTAAACGATTATTGTATTACTTGATCAATATTATGCTAATAACTTAGAAAATATGGACTTAAGAATTATTTTCTAGGAAAATCCAAATCTCAAAGTTAAGCTATTAATAGGTTGAGAACATTAATTGACCAATAATCACAAGAGAAACTGAACCCTAGAAAGAATATTAATCCTAGAAAGACAATGAGTTTTAGTTCTTTTACAAGGTATGGCATGTTTAAAATGATAGCTGATGTCTGTTATCTTCCTAGAAGACAGAAAAACATGAGAAGATTCCTAATAGAAGCAGACAGTGTCTAAGAAATATCCATTTGCCCACTCTTCTTTGCCAATAGAATGCTAATTCTGTTCAAGAAGCAATATATGCAGCCCTTAACAGGTTCTTGGGATCGATATCTTTATTAGAGGCACTGAAAATTCTATGTCTTCCTGTCCTTGGGGATGGGCGATGACATGACTCAAATTTGACTGACATGGGCATCTACCTTGGGATGTTTCTGGAAAGTACCTCTTGCTTTCACCCACTTGCCAGACAACTCCTTTCAATCACTGTCATGAACCTGGAGATGTAGCTTATTAGAAACATGTTTAAATAATTATGATAAAAAGTCCTAGAGTATCTACTCTACTTAGTTAAGAGAAAACAATATTTATGTAAGTCACTGCTGTTTTGTCAGCAGGTGTGGATAACTAGGATACCAGAAAAGGAAATCACAAGAGAAAGACAACCTCTTGGCCAATTTCACTTCACATAGTGGTAAGAATACTCAATGGCATGTTAACAAGTTGAATTTTGCATCGTAGTACAAATAATACATATGATCCAGAAGAGTTTATTTGGAATACAAGATGGATTAGATTGCACAAAATGTTTGGACGCAGTTCGACAGACTGTTTAATGGACTAAAAATGATCTTATTAATAGATGGTGAAAAAACTTGATAAAACTGAACTTCCGTTCCTGACCTAAGCTCTTATCAAAGTAGAATTAAAAGTAAAATTGATTCAAAATGTTAGAGTACTATGCAGAAAGTCACCAAAAGTAGTGCACTTAATTGTGCATTAAAAGCCTTCTGATTAAGGTCAAATATTAGTGTAAAGAATTCTGATATCATCACTACTATCCAAAATCATCCTTGCAGTTACAACCAAAATGATAAAATTAAAATATAAATAATAAATATAAAGAAAAAGAAGAAACAATCATTATTGGCAAATGATGCGAATAGCTAAGAGAATTAACTGCACTATTATAACTAGTAGTACTAGAGTAGGTACATTATAGGAATAAAATATCATCATGCAATAATCACTAGTTCTCTTTAGAACAATAACCATTTAGAAAATTTATTAAAAAACAGAAAACTCAATTCACAGAATAAACAACAATAACCCTCACATAAACTTAATAAGAAATAGTCAAGTCCTACATAATAAAAAGTATAAAACTTGATGGAGTAACTTAAAAGACAAGACAAAGTGGAAAGATTTGTCATGTTGATTGAGGGGAAGATATAAATTTATAATTTATGTTAGTTCTTCCCCAAATGAATTCAATTATTTTGCAAGTAAAATTTCCAAGGAAATGTTTTAGAGGATTTAAATTGATTGTAAGATTTACATTGAGATAAATGTTCAAAAATAAGACAATTTTTTACAAGAACAATACATTCATCCAAAAATGTATTATATGCTCCTTAACTACCAGACATTGCTCTGGGTGTTGAATATACAATTGTTAACAGAAATTATAACCAAGTTTTAGGTCAAAATACAGTTAATCTATTACATAAAAGTCAATGATAGAAAAGGGTTAACATGACTGATTTTTTTTTCTGTTAGTTAGAGCTTATTTATATGAACCACTGATTTAAAATTGGATGCAGGTAAAGAAAAAGCAATTCATATAAGAATACACTTAATATATATTAAGCACTTACTATGTCAAGCATAAGCTATTCATGCTAATGCTTTTTTTCATAATCCTCACATCAGCTCTATAAAATAGATGCTAATATCATCACCATTTACATTTGAGAAAATAAGCTTTACTCATGAACTTTAGCTTTTATACGTGAAGTCTGTATTTAAACTAAAATTCATCTATTTTTAGAGCACAAGAATTTTATCAACGTGTTCTATAAAGAAGGTAATGATGAAATAATATAGCAGTGTTTTTATAAGTTCAAGGTAACCACTAACTAAAGAAATGGCTACTGAAACAGCAATTATCCACTATCAAGTAAATCATGATTTTAAAACAAAATTAGTCAAATGGGAGGCTGAGGGAGGAGGATCACTTGAGGTCAGAAGTTCAGGAGTTCAGTTTGAGGCTATCCTAAAAGCAACATAGTGATAACCTATCTTTACCTTCTCCAAAAAAGAAAACAAAAATTAGGCATATTGGTATGCATTTGCAAGGCTGAACTGGGAGGATAACCTAAGCCCAGGAGTTCAAGGCTGCAGTGAGCTATGACTGTGCCACTGAGCTCCAGCCTAGGCAGCAAGTGAGACCCCACCTCTTAAAGAAATATTCAAATGATGAGGGTACAATACATAAAATTGTACAACTCTTCAGGAGAACATTCTGGCAAAGGTTTTAAAAGCCTTTGAAATATTTTGAAAATTTTTTAAAAATAAATTTTATTGTGTATATTTTAGGTATACAACATATTATGGAATACATATAGATAGCAAAAAGGTTACTACAGTGAAACAAATTAACATATCTATCATCTCACATAAGTATACATTATATGTGTGTATGCATGTGTGCATGTGGTAAGAGCCCCTAAAATCTACTCATTTAGCATGAATCCAAAATATATAATTATATTACCTATAGTTGTCATGTTGTATATTAAATCTCTAGATTTTTTCAGCCTACGTACCTACTACTCCTTACCCTCTGACCTACATTTCAACCTCTCTCACATACATTGCCATTGGTAACCATTGTTTTGTTCTCTATATCTGTATATTTGAATATTTTTTAGATTCCACATTTAAAGGACATTATGCAATATTTTGCTGTGTCTGGCTTATTTCATTAGCAGAATATCCTCAAGGCTCATCCATATTGTGACAAATAGCAAGACCTTGTTCTTTTTTTAGAGCTAAATAATATTCCATTATATATATGTACCACACTTTCTGTATCCATTTGTCTGTAAACACTCAGGTTTTTCCCCTAACCTTTGGCTATTATAAATAATGATACAATGAACACAGGAGTGTAGACATCTTTATGAGGTGGTGGTTTTATTTCCTTTGAGTATATGCCAAGAAGAGGATTGTTGGGTAATATGGTAATTCTATTTTTAATTTCTTTAGAAACAATATTGAGATGCTGTCTTTCACAATGGCCGCATTAGTCTGTATTCCTACCAACTTTATACAAGATTTCTCTTTTCTCCACACCCTCACCAATGTTTATTATCTTTTCATTGATTGATAATAGTCATTCCAATGGATATGAAGTAGTGTCTCTTAGTGTTTTGGGTTTGCATTTCTCTGATGATTAATGATGTTGTGCATCTTTCCATACACTTGTTAGTCTTTTTTATATTTTTTTAGAGAAATGACTATTTAGGTCTTTTGTCTATTCTTTAATTGTGTCATTTGTTTTGCTACTACTGAGTTGCATTCATTCTCTCTGAATTTGGGATTTTAACCCCTCATGAGATATATGGCTTGCTTTGCAAATACTTTTCCCTATTCCATATGATGCCATCTTATCAGTTGTTTCCTTTGCTGTGCAGAAGCTTTAAGCAGTGCTTCTGCTTCTAGAAATTTCTCTTAAAGAAATAATCAGAAATGCAGATAAAATTTTACATAGAAAGATGTTTGCTTTAATGTCAATCATAATATATAAAAACTTTTGAACTCAGGTAAGTGGTAAAAAAAAATTATGGCACCTTTGTGAGAGGAATGACTATCCATAATATTAAAAATCAAAATTAAGAAGAATATTTGATCACATGGGACATGAAAGTTATACAATATTAAGTAATGAAGACAGGATATAAAAAATACACAAATCATAAACCAATGCCAAATTTTGTATGAAAATACATTTATATAAAGTGATATATAGAAAACAATTATTCATGCAAAAACATATTTATAACTATTTCTATAAAACAATTAATAGTTATTCATATATTTAAAGAAAAAAATTAAAATAATAGTAAGGATTATAAAATCAGTGAAATGATTTTGAAGGAGGAGGTGTTAGTTTTCTTTTTGAAATTTTACCATATTTCCTTAACTTTGTACAAATGAAATAGAGTTTCTTTGGCTAATACAAATATATAAATATAATTAAATGAAACATGAAACAGGATAAGGATAATCCCATTTTCTTTTATAAAAATCAAATTAAACTTCTAAATATACTAAAACAGTGTTGGTAAGCCTTCCATCTGTCTGTTTTTACTAATAAAGGGAAAATGCTAATTAATTTATAGGCAATATTTAAAGTTGATTTTATATAACATGTCAGTAGATGCAGTTAAAAAGAGAAAAGTATGTTTTACAGTCCTATGGAAGGTAATAAATGTCAGACACATGTAGATACAGTTATAACTTTATCCACACTCAGGGTAAAGCTCACAAGGAAAATGTGACAGAAACAGCAAATAAAAAAACATGTTTTCTAAGCACAATCAGGGGACTGTTTTTAACTCCATGTGCAACGTAGGTGAGATAGAAGGTTAAGGGTTACAGTGCAGTGGTCCGACAAGGAAACCCTGCACTTTGATGACGTGCTAATTGAGTAGCAGGTGAACATAAATAAAAAGAACCAAGGGTGGGTAGGGGAGAGTCTTTCTGTTGATGAGGGAACATTAAAAAGCTGAGCTCTGTAATAAGAAATGAATACAATCTGGGTTTATTTCTCAAACCTCATTCTGTCCTCCATAGTATGGGCCTCTCTTGCTTGTTTAAAATGCTTGCTGGGAATAATGTGGCTTTTAAAACATGTGGGTGATAATGGAATAAATCAGATAGATTCCTGAAGTGAATAAAACCTGGGGTTTTATGTCTAGTGTTTTGCTTTGTTTGTTTACAGTTAGATGCAATGTTTTGCTGCTTTCTGGCAGATTTCATGTAAAATATCTCAAGACATGTTAATAGTGGCTCAGTCATTCAGCACCAAAAGTAAAATGTATCCAGATTTTATCAGAACATAGACACGAAAAAATATAAAACAGAGTGAATAGAAACATAAAGAACAACTCAAGCTTTCTGACATTGAAGGCTTTTTTTTTTTTAAGAAAAGAATCATTTTTTAATTTAGTTCACCTGGGCAAGTTGTATCAGAATATACAAGTCAATTCCTAAATAAACTATTTTTCTAGGAAGTCATATAACACAAGTACAGATAACTACAATAGTGAAGATTAAGGTTTCCCTGGGAAATATCTTCAAATGCTTGTGCAATATCATATTTGCTAGCAATGTTTACATATTTGAAAGGAATGAGGGCCCTGCATGCTGTGTTGTTGCTTGTTTTTTAAATTATTTTGTATTGCTACATCTACCATTATATAGTACAAGGCATTATATAGTACATTATATAGTACAAATGAGACATGTGAAGCAATTAAGTTTTAATAATAGCTCCTATTTATAATGCATTCCTTGTGCACCAGGAACTCTACCAACCACTTCCCACATACTATTTCATTTGATTCTCCCAACAATCTTATGAAGTAAGAACTCTCAAGTTTCTTTTACAAATCTGTAAAATGTGTACAAAGGTTAAGCATCTTTGCCATAGTCACATCACTAGTTAGTTGATAAACCAAAGAAACCAAACCTGGACTTCTAGATTATCCACTCTCCTTACATTCAGTCTTTCAAGTTTCTATAGAATAGTCACTAAAGAAATGTTTTATTAGAACAGAGGCTCTTGGTAGTCTAAGACAGTTCAGATGGAGTTACAAGGAGTTTACTTCTTGACTGGTGATGCTCAACCTGTGATGTTCAGACGAATCACTTCAGGACCTTTTTAAAATTCAGGTACTGACCCAGCAGGTCTGAGGTGGGAACTGAGCATTTGCATTTCTGACACGCTGCCCGATGACATCTGGGCAACAGCTGCAGATCTCACAGAATTTTGCTTGAGGTGGATGGAAGGGACAGGAATAAATCCCAGTTGTTTGACTGTGTGCCTTTCCCATTCTTTCATTTCCGGGAAGTCAGATTACACATTGTTGACTTCCTGTCTCTTTTTGTTTCTCTCTTACACTTCCCTCATCTCAGGAAAACTAAAATGCTAGTATTAATACAAATATTGTAGTCAAATGCAGGAAGAAAGATCCAGTTCAGGTGCACGTGAAGGAAAAATAATTTTGTGATTTCTTTGCACCACTTTATGGATTACCAACTATTTTTACAGAAGATGTGAAGTAAGTCTTATAACTTGATTCTATTGATCACTAAGCTTACAGGGTACAATCAAACAAAATGAGAATCTCCAAAAGCACTATTTTGAGAAGTACCAGGACAACCTAACAAGAAGAAGAGCCTAAATATCACCCAGAAAACTAAGACTCATTTTAGGTTTCCCCTACTCATTTAACCTGTCCTTTATATCCAATACCATGTATGGTATGGCTACAGCCATATGGCATGGATTTCTGTACCCTATGTATTTAACATAGAAAACAGCATTTCCATTCCATCTGCTACTGCCTTGCTTCAGTCCCTCACCCCTTCTCACTTTATCAGGGAGAGTCCTGTCTATCTCAGGTCTACTTCAAGACCATCTCCCTACTGCTGCCAAGAGAAACTTCTTTTTTTTTTTTTTTTTTTACAGAGTCTTGCTTTGTCACCCTTGGCAGAGAGCTATGACATCATGACTCATAGCAACCTCAAACTCTTGGGCTCAAGAGATCCTCCTGTCTCAGCCTCCCAAGTAGCTGGGCCTGGCTGTTTTCAGAGATGGCATCTCATTCTTACTCAGGCTGATCTTGAACTCCTGAACTCAAGCAACCCACCCATCTCCCAAAGTGCTAGGTTTACAGGCATGAGCCACCCATGCCCAGCCACTAAATTGTTAATCAAAGATCATTTCCTTGCTTTGCAACCTTCAACACTAAGTGGAGATTTCCAAGGTCAGCACCCATAGCTCATTGTGACCTGTCTTTCGTTCCTTCCATTACCTCACAGCAGTCTCATGCTGTGAGAGGCACACTGAAGCAGAATACAGCTCTACTATTACATTATGGTGTTTTACACCTTTGTGCCTTCCCATGGACTATTTTTATTCAGAAGCCACCACCTTTCTTTTCCATCCTCTTCATTCCATCCCTCCCTTCTATTCACCTCGCCCAACCTACTGAGAATCAGAGAAAGAAGTCTCCTGGAAGATGTGGCGGCTCCCTGAATCCTCCCATTAAGACAGAGAAACGAAAGCAGGACAAACAAGACCCTGTGACCATGTCGACAATGACACTAGATTATGAATACACTCACAAACTCCAAACACGATTAGCTAGGGGTCAGTCATGAAAAGCTACAAGACCCATATGGTGTCAAAACTGTGTGGAGGAAGTCAGAGGAAAAGCAAAGTAACTAGCAATAGTGGCTGAGAACTTGGAAACACCCAACCCACTATCAGGTACCCACCGGAAAGTACAGTGGGCCTGTCAGAATACAGCAGGAGAAAATGGGGGGAAATTTGGCAAGTTCCAATTTGAGGGTGGTCAAAACTTGATCCGATGGTTCTGGAGAGTTTAGGTTACATGGCCTCAAAAGATTAAAACTGACAAACACATCAACACTTATATAACAAAAGGTTAGTACTAAGGAAACACTGCTGGGATTCTAAGCCACAGAGAGTCTAACCAGGACTAAAGGAGCAAAGAAAAAGCAAGGTGAAAGTAAGATTGAGAAAAGTAACAGGATGAAGATCTAAAAAAGTAAAAGTTATTTTTCCTTCATTGAAGTCACAAAGAGGTAGCAATCCCAGGCTATCATCCCTTCTAAAAGTACAGAAAAAGTCCTCTCGCTCAAAGGACAGCAGAAAAAGATCACTACAGAATTCCATGTAAAAATTAGTATGAAAATAGGATAGAGGATGAATGAATCTTTCAAATAATGAAAGTCCACCAGAAAAATATGCACAGAAAAACAAAACATCTACTGTTTCGAAATGAGCTAAAGATAACATAAAAACACAGAACCTATAAAGAACAACATGTATCAGAATTGGGAAACTCAGAAGTGAAGTCATTGGATAAAAAGAAGATTTGAAAAGAGATGTAAAAGAATTCAGAAAATAATTTAAAATTTTTTTCAAAATCTCTAAAGTTGAGAAGAAACATGAAAGCAACTCAATGCAAAAGAATATACTTCAAGAGAAATAAATTATGAAAAAGAGAAAGTTTTATAGACAATACAAATTTAAAAGGCAGTCAAGAGTGATAAACATTTAGGCAACGAAGTTCCTATGTAAATTTATCGATAATTTCTAAAGAAGGAAAAGAACCCAAGCAACAGACAGAATAAAATTAAGAACTATAATTTGGGCTGATTTCATTCATTCTCATAAGCAGGAAACAATAATCAGTAGTCAAAAGGGAGAAAGAGTGATGAGTGCATGCAAAGGCAATCATTAAAACAAAATTACAAATACTCCTAAAAGCCAGGAGATATATATATTTTTTTAGTTTTTTTTTCTAGAAGATATTTTTTAAACTTTTAAATTTACTTGTAGGGAAGGAGAAGAATTAGAGCAGGTAGTCAGAGATAAAAGCTAGACTTTTTGATTATAACTTGCTTCAAAGATTTAATTTTGGACCCATGTAAATATTGTACATAAATACAAACAAGCTAATCTACAAAGTACATGCCCTAAAAAATCAAAATAAATGTATAAAAGGGACCCAACTATGCGAATAGGGAGACACATAGAAAGGAACTTCAAGTGACTTTAAAATACGGTCATTTGATTGTATGTCCCTAGTGGGATATGCCATTAGGATTCAAAGTAAAATAAAGACAACCATCCCCCCAAAAAAGTCTCCATAAAACTAGACCATTGGGGGGAATCATATAGTTAGTGCACATGTTCGTATCATTATCCTAAGATTGTTATGTGATTAATGTGAGATAACCATATGACAATTATGTTGGTGTTATTAAAAGCAAGGATTTTTTTTTTTTTTTTTTTTACAGTGAGAGAAAGGAAATTCTATTGTAACAGAGATGAGGTTAAGTCATCTTGAACTATAGTATTGTTTGTATTGGAACCATCAGAAGGAACTCATGATGTGTTTTCCTTTTAAGAATATATTCCCTAACTCTGTCCTCCATAATGTCTAGAAACAATGACCAGCCCTGCTGAACAGGGTGCCTCTGGCCCTCGGAACATGAGCCTTATGTAAGATACCTCCCTAAGAGGAAACAGGGATCCTCGGAGAAACTGCTGATTCCAGGTCTGGGTTTGAGATGAACCTTAATGACTATTAATGAGCCAACTGGAGCAGTTCTTAACATGTGGTCACTGGGCCAGCAGCACCAGCGGCTCCTGTTAGGAAATACAGATTCTCAGCCTTGCCTCAGACCTTCTAAATCAGAAAATTAGGGCTAGGGCCCAGCAGGCTGACTTTTAACAAGCCCTCCAAGTGATGTTAAAGAACACTCAGTTGAAACCACTAGCCTAGGACAATGATATCAATGGCTCTTGACATCAAAAAACAAGAAACAACCAAAGTTTATATTCCTTCTGGCAGAAGTACAGCCTGCCAACCCGTGAAATAACCTTGACCCTCCACCAAAACCAAAATTGAACCTGCGTCGGATTAAGCTCAATTTCTAACAAGCAAATTACAGAAAATAGAGAGGGGCATGTTATGTAAGTAAGAAAGTCCAGACTAAGGGACATTCTATGTAACCTAGATTTTCCCAACAAAAAAAAAATTCTGAGAAAAAATTTATGAAAGATATGGAGAAAAAAACCTATAGATTAGGAAAGAACAATTATAATACAGGGTAGCCATAAAGTGCGTGGGCGGTTTAAAATAAACTGTACATGAATTTTATGGCCACCTGGTGTTATGTGGCCAAAGTCTATCTTATCCAAAGTCAAACAAATAAACTGGAAAAAAGAACATTTACAATACAACTAGATATTTTTGAATACTGAGTATTCAATTATATTTAAGGTTGATTGCTGATTTTGGGGAGGATGGCGATATTGTGTTTATGTGTTTGAGATAATATGATGAAATTATATGCTGTCCAGAAATAATTTCAAAATCATGCTAGGAGGGGGGTGAGAGGTGAATGAGGTAAATAAAATTGGCTTTGAGTTGATGATTTTTGAAATTGAGTGATAGTTACTGAGGGGCTTATTATAATTTGTTTCCATTTTTATACATTTGGATTTTTCAATAATAAAAAGTTTCACATCAAGCCTCACCTCCTCCACGAAACCCTTCCCTTAGCACCACTCCCCCCACTGTGATTTAGATGACCTTTGTCAGGCTGCTCCATTGCCCGGGTCTGGACTCTGTCGTAGCTGTGATCAGGGCCTTGAGCAGAAGTCTGGTGTATCAGTTACGCTTTATGACCCACGGGCTACTACAGAGCCTGCACACAGCATCTTTTTTGGTTCTGCCTCCAACAGAGTAATGAAGAGGGCTGAATAAAAGAATTATTTACAACAATGCAATCAGAGAAAGAAATGAGAAGCGATGAAGAAACTACAGGCCTGTCAATAGCAGAAAAGCACGAATTCCTCTTGCCCAGTGGGCAAGGGGGTGAGAGACCTCCATGCAACCTAGTGGGAACTGTAGCTTTGGGGAAGGGCTCCCAAAAGGGGTGGTGGCTCTTGACAGAGAAACAGATGTAGCCCTGCAGGAGGGAGGATGTGGGGAAATATATCCCTCAAAGCCACTCCAGGACCCTGTTGGTACCTTCCCCTGGCTGAATCCAAGGAGAAGCAAGCAAGGCTTTTAATGCAGTGAATAGGGAGGAGGGGGCAGGAAGTGGATTTTGAGGGCAAGAAAATTCAGCACGTCAATACCATTTTTGAATAAAATAATGATGCCTAGAAGCAGTTAAAATCCAGAGGCAAAACCAAATTATAGTGCAGAAAAGTAACCAGTCTCAATGCTAGAAGCAGGCATAATGTCACAGACAAGAAGCTTCTGCCCATCCTCAGAGATTTAGGAGGCTTTCAAATCCTGGTTATTAAACTGTTCAGCGTGTGTGCACACACAGGGCCTGTGCGTGTGTGTGAAGGGAGGCACATTTGATGACACCTTTCTCAGATGGATTCTCTTCCTTTCAATCCACACAGCACAGGTTTTGAAAAAGTCAGGAATCACGTGTGGCAGATTATTAAAATGGTCACAAGTATTTCTGTTAATCATTAGAAACCAATCTTTGTCTTTTCTCCCAGTATTTTCCCTATAATAGAGAATATATATTTGGATGCATACTGTATCACTTCCAGTAGCATTTTTTAAGCAACATGCTAATATCAGAACAGCAGCGTAAATACACCTGCAATTGTCAGTTAACCTCACGCCATTATTTCTAGACGGCCTGCGGCAGTGTATCAGTACTGTCAGAAGGAAAAAATAATACAGAGTAAGGTACTTTCACATTCTTATCCACACAAGCCAAGACACAAAATGGGCTCATTATCAACATGTGGTTGCCTAAAGTTCAGTATTAATATATCTTTAGCTCTCCAGTAACTGCTGTGGAGTTGTTTAATTCAGCAAAATGTAAACACGCTTTCCCTCGGGAATGATACGCTGCCAGGCAAATGACATTTCCCCCCCCCAAAATCCTCTTTTGAAATAAACGAAGATTATTGAAGATTGTAGGGCCCAATTCTGGGGGGAAAGATTTTTTCTAGACACCACAGTGAAGCTGGTGCTCTTACCCAATCAGTTCAATGTGATGACCTTATATACACGCAGCCTAAAAGCCCTCACGTCAAAAAGGGATTTTTTTCCTTCTGCCAAATTTTCACAGGCCCTTTACCTGATAATATCTGTTAATATTCATGAGAATTAAAGAAAATTCTCCTATTCTGTAAAATCTAAACCTCCATATTTTGGACAATAATATCTGCAACCCTATCTCAAAGCACCTCTATTTACCTGGTGGTGGGGCTTAAATTACAAGTATTTGGCTATTTTGCTAGCTTTGCAAATCCAAATGTTGAAGCAATGCTAAGTATCCTAAGAGATGATAATGAACATTTATTATTCTTCAAACACAAATATGATTTAGCCTCTCCCAGATGGAAACTCTATATTCTTGATTTAGTTAAGGGGATACATCTACTTCATATACACAGATGCCTTCTTATGCCTGGAACTAATGAGCGTTTAGTTGAGCTAGAATTGTGGCTTTTGCTCTAAATAACTATCAAGATACATAGGAATTGAACTTATGTCTTCTGCCATAAGGGCCACAGGCTTCAAAACCAGCTGAATTCCTTAAGGCATCTGAGTTTTTAAAATTAACTGTAAAATAGGTTGGTATAGTCAGATAGTCACATGACCTACAGCCAGGAGACTTGTGGTTCAGGTTAATACATAGGCCACTTACAAGCTGATGAATATAGTCCAGCCAGTAAATATATTTGAACTTTAGTTTTCTTATTAATAAAGCATACAACCAGTGTGAAAATCAAATAATATACTCCATGTGGAAGAAGTTTATAAATTCCTGAATACCCTATAAGGTCAGTTTACTGACCTCTGATTTAACTGTTTTATTTGATCAATCAGCATTAGTTGAGACTTAACATGGGCTTTCTGATGATCTGGTGTTTTCTGTTCCTTCTATCTTTTCCATTTATCCTCTTTCTTTTTTCCATCCTGTATCCTGTTTTAAAATATTAATCCCCAACGGAAATACCAAATCTAAGTAAATGTTATGGAAAAAAACGTTAGCAAAATTTGCTCTCTTTTGACCTTTAAAAGAGAATCTATTTCTAGCCTACCTTTTGGATGGATTGAAGCCAGACAAATCACAAATGTAAAGCCAGGACAAAGATTAGCCTCAGTGTAGAGGACCCTAAAAAGTATGATGAGCTCAAAGAACAGTGCAGGCCTGATGAGAAGGTGTGTCTCATGGAAATGTGAGCCCATCATGCATGGGGTTGGGAAATTCCAACACGTTATATAAAGAGATGCAGCAAGAAGCAAGCAGGGTCATCTTAGAATATTTTATTTCTCCAGCCAATGGAAGTTTGTGAAGAAGTGAGAACGGCTAAATGCCACTTCAGGAAAAGCATCTGATTAATAGTAAGAAGTAGCATTGTTGAGCAAGTCTTGGTAGGTCTGTCTGGGCTTCAAGTTCTCCAACTGAGAACTCTAGGTTATGTCTACACTTCCTTCAGGCTCCAAACACTGCAGTAATCACTAGTCATTCATTTCTATTTTCACTATAAAAATAAGATCCATTTGCCAAGAAATAAAAACAGCCATCACTAAACTCTATGATGATTATGATTTTGAGGTTTTACCATTCGTTTGGGAGACTCCAAGGACTTTACATAAAACAGTTCCTAACAGTCAAATTAATATTATTTGTACCTTTATCTTCAGGATGACCTTCATAGAAATCCTGACCATCAGTAGGAGATCCTGCTTGTGCAACCAATATCATTAAAGTGTGTCCCTATACTATCTCACGCTAGCTATTGCTTGTTACATAAAGTATATGGAGCTTTTATTTTTATTTGTCTTTGATTTTCTGAGGTTTTTGTTTTTGTTTTGCTTTTTGTCACCCTGAGAGAGTGCTTGTCACTCTGTCACCCTGGGAGAGTGCTTTGGTGTCTTCATTGCTCACAGCAAACTCAAATTCTTGAGCTTAAATGATCTCCTTTCCTCAGCCTCCCAAATACCTGGAACTACAGCCCCCCACCACAATGCCTGGAAATTTTTTCTCTCTTTTTTATTTATTGATTTATTTTTTTTAGTAGAGACAGGTCTCACTCTTGCTCAGCTCCTGAGCTCAAGCAATCTACCCATCGTGGCCTCCCAGACTGCTGGGATTACAGGCTCAAGCCACCATGTACGGCCCAAGAGTATGCGGAATTTTTAACTTTCACAAATGAAGAAAATTGTAATCCTTGGACCTGAAAAATTGTAATTAAAAACCTCTCCTGTGCCACATCCCAAAGTATTTTCTACTTTTGCAACATTGGTCGCAGAAGAGGAAAGCATAAGGTCACTACTGGCGTGTCCTCCACTTACCAGGAAACCCAGGCCTGAAACTTTCTCATCCGGACAGGATCCCTCTCCTCCCTATAGCATTTCTTTTCATGTTTCTTCTCCTCTTTCTTGTACCAACAAAAAATTATTGTGAGGGTTTTCATAGACTATTGAAGAGATAATAGCAGATGGGAGCATTGTTTTCCCTTCCTTTTGAGTTTGTGGTTGTCTTCCTCTACGATGACACTGAATTAAGTCAATGAAAAGGTGAGAAGAATGAGTCTAGCCTTGTGGACTGTGGGAAGCTGTTAAGCCAGTGATTTATTCTGCAATAAGGACGTCAATAAACATTTTATGTTGATAAAATCAGAAGCAAGTGAGCTGAGATATGTGAATGTATTTATTAAGTCATATTATATAAATACTATTATCATTACCCAGATTTTCAGCAGAGAAAAAATAGAAAGGAGACAGAAAGAGACTCGTGGTAAGTGCTTGGTGCTACTATCCCCACCAGAGATGTGTTGAAGGCTAGAAGTCAATCCTTTAAGTTTCATTTCGTTGCATCACGGTAAACTCTTGCTTCCTTCTGAGTTTCTTCGTCTTCCCTTCCTCCACCCACATTGCATCAATGCCTAAAGCGAGTCTCTCTTACATACCCAGCTCAATTTTTGGCTCCATGGGTCATAGGTAGACTCCGAGAATGAACGGAAAGAAGTTTATGTTTCATTGAAAATGAAAGGGGATATTTAGAGAGACTCTTTTTGGGCAATTGCAAATAAATGGTATTTTCAGCTCAGCACCCCAGGAGCTTTGTCAGAAAACATGGATTTTAGAATCTCCAGGTACAGTCCCTTTCTGAGGCTACAATGGCAAAGAGAAGCTTGTTGGTGTTTCCTGGCCCTTGGTGTTAGACTGTTCCACAGCTTTGGCCACGTGTCTTCTAAGTGTGCCTGCTTGGTCTCTAGGACCCTGATGTGAGAGGATGTGGATGCTGAGGGACATCCACAGTCCTCACAGGGGTCACAAATACAGAAAACCATAAAGCACTGCCTTTATGTGCAGGACAAGCAGCACGTAATGTGCAAGACAATTTCTCTCATCTCTTACTGACAAGAATGGAACAATTATTCTGGCATTTTATCCAATGTTACCTAGCCTATTATTTCTATTATGATCAGCATTAAAATAAATAATGACAGTGTTGTTGAATGTCGGTCCCAGGAAACTGGGAATTTTTCTGCTCTGCAACTAACCTTCCTGCCATATGTGCAAACAAAGGATTAAAGAGACGTGCAGGGCCCAGAAAGCTCTTCCTAGCTGTCATGGCCCATCCTTCAATGTTAAAAGTTGTTGAACCTTTGTCTACAGCATTTGATGCCTCAAAAACATAAATGTGTTGTTCTTAGAACTCAGGTAGAGTGCAGGCCTGCAGTCGTGAATACTGATGATATTCCCCCACATGCAGGACTGTAGGGATTGGGGGAGGGGGTAGGACAAAGGAAAAGAAATCTCTCAGTGTCACAACAACTAACTCCACATCTCTGAGGAGAGGCAGTTCCAACTACCAAGTTCACTGTTAGGCTCTGAATAGAATTACCTACATGTCAGTCAGTCAAGGTAGTTTAAAATACCTGTGCTCCTAAAGCCAAGGTGTCATTGTCGATTTAACAGTACTAGCAGCGTTCTCTTTGTCACACAATGAAGCAATATGGCTAATTAACGCTCACTGGGGAGCCTGAAATAATGATGCCTCTCTCTTCCTACAGCCAATTACCCCAAATATTCAGATTACCTACCTACTATTTCACTGAAAGAAGTGTCTGGGATATTTTTTTTTAATTCAGGCATTATGTATCACGTAACGTCACATTATGTGATGTTGTGTCACAGCCTGACAGCTTACAACGAGGGATATGCTGAATATATTGGGTAGTTAATACCTGTCTGAATTAACAAGAAGACCAACTTTCCAAAGAAAGAAAGTCTGAGAAATATCTGCTGTACCTTCCAGGGATATCTGGAGGGAGAACATGTCTGATTCACTCAATCAACCACTGTGTGTCACTGTTGCTTCTTGTAAAGACACATGAAAGGGTATTTGTCTGCAGAAATGACACACGCACATCTGTACATAACTGTCCATGGGTTTACCATACAGGATCCTTAATGGATAACCATTCATAAAGATTCCCATTTCATCACGGTTTTAATGGTATCAGCTACCTAGGAGTTAATTATTGAGAATCAAGCTAATATGCAAGAAAGGATATGGATTGAGCAAACCAGATGAGTACCTAGTACATGACCTTTCGTTATTTATTCACCTATTCATTGACAAAGTGTTTATTACATACCTATTCTCTACAGAGACTCTCTTAAGGACAGATGGAATATGCTCCAGCCCCATTCTTTTTGTTATGCCTTAAACAAAGCAAGCATGATCCTGCCTCAGGGCCTTTGCACTGGCTGATACCAGGGTGATCTCCCCCAGGGCATCTTTAGGATGAATATTCTCACCATCTTTAACATTTTCCCAATATCATCTTCCCAATGACACCTACTTTAGCCAATGTATTTAAAAATCTCTTTCCTTCTGGTACTTTTTGTTCTCTTTTTCCCCCATAGGAAAAGAAATTCAGAAAAATTTTCAGAGAAACCCTAAGGAGGTTTTGGAAGGGCGGACAGATAAATGGTGAGGTGTAGTTAGCTTTGAGAGGAATGTAAAGAAGAAAAGAATGGCTCATTTTCCTCCTCCATGACAGGGATAAAGACCACCTATCCAGTAAGTAGAAGATTAAATGGCATGTGCAAAATTTGTAGAATGTACTTTCTAAATATTCTAATTATGCCATTTACCTACTGAAAACTTTCGGTGCCTCCTCATTTCCTTCTAAGCAAAACTCCAACTCTTAGATCAATGCAGGGTACTTCATGACTCCAGTGCCCAGTTCCTCTTTTAGGGCTCTTTCTTTTATCACCAAAGGTCATCAACATCTACCTACTATTTCTTCTACCTACATGTTCTCTCTCTCTCATCAAGCCATATTAACTCTTCATAAAACCTACATGTCATTGTCTTACTTTGATGTTCTACATTGTCCCTCCCTGTAATAAACATTCTGCCCTGCACAGCTGTCCCCTAATTGTCCTCTACTCCTTGTCCCCTCACCCTCTGCCTTCCTCTATTTTATTACTTGTGCAATACTGTGATCTGTACTCTTACTGTCCTTTGGAACACTATAAGATCACTGACGGTAGAGCTGTGTCTTGCTAATCTTTTTATTCCTAGCTCTCAGTATAGAATCCAGGACACAATAGATCCACAAAACATACCTTTAGTCAGTGACTGAATCCATCCCCTAGACCAGCAGTACATCGGGCTGAACAGATAGTTTGTTCACAATAAATACCCTCCCATCAATCTCAACTGACTTATTTAATAATAAATGTCAACATTTGATTTTAAGCTCTTTAGTTTACATTGGTTATAGAAAGTTACATTTATATCAAAATAGGTATTAGTCAATAAAATATTTTGTCTGACAATGTAATGAAATACATTAAGAGCTACTAAAAGCAGAAAATGTAGATTATTACTTGAATGGTAGGCAACAATCATGGAAGAGAAAATGCTACCATCAGTGGCTTTAACGCATTTATAAGCTGTGAAGGAACATAGAGATATGTGAATAATTAACCACCTGGAGTTTAGAACAACACACACTGTCATAGTACTGGTGCATGTGAGACAACACAGTTGACATGATGACATAAGAAAGGAAAAAGAAGGACAAGAAGGACAAGAAGGCTGGGGTGCTGGATACATTCAAGACTGTAGATCTGGACACATGGAACCATATGTCTGGAAAGGGAGATGAGGTCGCAGGGTGAGAGAATGCCATGGTAGACTTCACCAGGATGCTTGTTCCACTCTCTGAATGCTTGGGAGTTTGGAGTTTATTTCGTGGACACATAGAATTTAATATCAGTGTTGTGATGGAATTTAAGGACTGGTGGCAATGTGTAGAGGATAGTTAAGGTTGAGCTTGGAGGAGGGGAAGAGAGGAGAGGTGGGATCCTGAAGGCAGGGAGGCAGATTAAGGGGCTATTGTAAAAGAGTGGAGAAAACACAGTGAGGGAGTAAAGTAGATGACTACCTGGATTTTGGAAAAGAGCCAATGGTGTGCAGGCAGCAGACTGTGCCTTGCCAGGGACTGCTGGGATCAAGCATGATTCCAGGAATTCAAGCAGAAGTTCCAGGGGGATGGTGAACACATTGTTCCAAAATGAGAAATGCATATTAGGTGGCAGAGGAGAAGGGCAGATTCACTAATGATGATTCATTCTTGGATGTAATTGGCTGAGGTGTTAGGTGGACGTCAGACAGAGGTCAAGTAGAGCAGGCAGTTAATTATAAACCAGGTCATAATTTAGTCGGGAAAAAGTGTACTTTTGCTAATATAAATGAAGCTACAAGAAACATTTACATGAAAAAAAATTGTTTTTGTTTTATTTTCCTTTCTCATTCTTTTGAACTATTTCCTTAGGACAAGCTTCCCAAACTGCTACATATGTTTTTTACAAGGACCCCTCCCAATTTTCTACCCTTTCTCTTGGAGGTAGTAAAATGTACCAACCTCAGTGCCTCCATAGAAACCTTGACATTTATGTTGCTTTCAGTTCTGATCCAACATGGTAATATACCACAGTCTTCATGACAGTCACCAATAATTTATAGCAATCACTTTAATAATTTTATGACATGCTCCCAAGACCAGATCTCAGTAGTTTAGCCAATCCTTTGAGAACAGTTTCTAAGGCAGTCATAATTTTGTTTCCAAAACCTCATTAACATAAGCCAACTTTGTCCAAGGGTAGTAAGAGTGAAACATAATGACACTCGAGTCGTTGGACTAAATCCATAGCACTACTATACTATTAACATATAAAGATATGAATTACTAAGAACCAAATTTAGACATGAGATTTGCAAGTTTACATATTTCTGTTGACAACATAATATGAGTGTAGACGCCATAAATAGCATTTTTGCCTTTCACAGACCTTGGTAGACCCAATACACATATCTCTGCGTCTTCCTCTAGCAACTGTTAAGTGCAGACTATCATATTCTTAGCAGGTAATCAGTAAGTATGGAAACTAATTCCTATTGTTGTTGGCTGCAATGAAAATCTGGACAGACATATCTACCCTGTGTGTTGATCTGAGGAAGGTTTCAGTTTTAGACACAAAATTCAGTAAAACCTCAAGCAAATTGTGCTAAATGCCTTACCTCAGCCTATTAAATCAATCTGTAGTTTAAGAAATTATATTCCACATCTTCTGAGGTTTTCTTTGTTCTCGGTTCATCAGAATTGTGCTGCATTTATTATTTTTTAAATGTTTGGAAAAATTTGTTTTCGTAAAATGTTGTTTGTACTCCTTTTAAAAAGATGAAATAGAAAATTATATGTTCCTAAGAGAAAAGGAAGGGCTTCACTTTAGTTCAACATTACAAATCCAAAACACTTGAGACATTTCACAAACTGGCACAGCTTGTTTTATTGACTCTTATGGGAACAGAATGATCCAGGAAGGAGAAACAACTCCTGTCTCAAATTAGCATCCCTTGACCATAGTAGGGAATATGTAAGATTACCCTGCTCTACTCCCAGACATCTGTTTGTTGCCACCTCTTCTATGCCTGCAAATGTGAAAGTTACCTGAGTACTCACGTGGGATGGCACCTTATACCATACAGAAAATACAAAGCTAAGACACAGGCCATTTCATAGAAGGGTGAATAGAGCACTTAGCCCAGCCAGTTTTCTGCTTCTCTGCCTGCACAGCTTCCTTCCCCTTGCCCCCTCTAAGACCCAGATCAAATGTCACTTCCTCTGTATAGCCTTCCCTAATGCCTTCTCTCTCTGCATTGCAAAAGTAGCATCTTCCTCTCACTCCACTCTCTCACTCCTCATTCCTCAGTAACTTATTCTGCTATATTTTAAGGCATCTACTTATAATTAAAATTCTTACAGGGCAGGAACTGTGTCTTATTTATTAGAGATAAGAAAAACTTGATAAATAGAGGTTGGAGACAGGAAGAAAGGCAACCTGCCCTACACTGCATAGTCATGAAATGCTCAGACTAAAGTACCACATTATCTCAGTTCAAATTCCATGTGTGCAACTTTCTAGCTGTGTGATCTTGATTCAGATCTAGATCAGTTATTTAATCTCTCTGTCTCAATTTTCTCATCTGTGAAATATAAACACAATAATACCAATCTGGAACACTATAGAATGAAAGGAGGGGGAGAAAGTTTGATTATATTACTCATTTCTATCTTCTGCAGTTAATCATTAAGATAGTTTACTCTCTAAACATGGAGAAAAATAAGCTCAACGTAGTTTTTCTCAAGTTTCATTGAAACTTTCACAGTGTATTCATAAATCTGTTATTTGTACCAAAAGACCAAATTGCACTAAAATGTTATTTAAAATGACTTTTCTTGGGCTATAAAATTCAACTCGCTACCAATGTACCTATTGGAAAAATAAGAATGAAACAAGCATCACCCATAATTCTTCAACCCGGCACTTCTTCAAAAACCATTGTTAAAATTTTATAACTTTCCTTCTTAATTTTTATAACGTTTCTTATGATCATTGGTTCATAATTCAATTTTATTAGGTAGATTTTCATGTAAATTACTTAAGGAAAAATTCCCAAGTTTTTAAATGTTCTTTGAAAATAATTATCCACTTATATTTATTAAATTATTCCCCATTATTATATTTTTATGCATTAATGTTTTATAAACATCTTTTTTATAAGTTGTATATATGCATTTTCATATATTATTTAACATTATATATGCATTTCATATATTATTTAACATTTCATATTTCATTTTCATAACCCACCATGATCCTAAGAAATAGGTCAAATGTTATATAGTCTTTATAGGAGAAGAAATATGGAATCAGTGTTTAGTGCTTTTTTTAGCAAATCTATGATAAAATTGTAACCATAAGGTAAGGCTCTCACTTAGTTCAGTGCCCTTTCCACTGCAGCACTTCAGGTATAAAAGTAGAGTGTCAAAACGATCATCAGTATGGAATGGCCATCGGTGTGTGTGTTTGTGACTGTTGATGCATATGTGCTAATCTACTCACACATTCTTTCATGATTCCCTTGCGATCAATGGCAAAAATAGATGATATTGCCCCCTTCTCCCTTAGGAACCAGAGACCCACCTAGTAGTCACGGCAGCACTGGGTTCTTATTCAAGAGCTAATTAGTCAATTTGTGCAGGTGGGAAAGAAGGGAAATCCTCTAATGGACATGAATTTGTGTGGCATATCAGGTTGTCCACTTTATCTGAAAGGAGATAATGGCCAGACATAGAGATCTAAATTGATTTTTGGTCAGTAGCTAACAGTTTGCCTATATGATCAAGGACTAGAAGGAATCAGATTGGAGTAATGATCATATAAGCATTGTAAGGCCAGGATTTTATTCCCTACAATTAATATAGCTGATCTGCTAAAAACAGCTTAGCAAATCACATCCTCTCAAAAATACGTGTTGCATGGAAATCTCTCCAAAGGAGATATGAAAAGGGACCTTTCATAATTGGCCAAGAATTTGAGGGCGTTTATACCCACTGCATAGTAGCAAGTGCTCTTTAATAAGAATTTATGAAAACTTTCTCCCTGTTTGTCCCATAGGTATTTTAAGGGCTCATTCAAAGTACCCAAGAAGAAGCCTGCTATGATGGCAGGGCTTGATGTGTGCCCACACTCAACCATAACAATTAACCCTCCCCAAAGCTATTCTGGAAAGGAATGGGTTCCCTGATTTCCAGCAGCAGAAATCAATCCTAATCCCCAAATATGGCACCAGTTCCTATGGACCTGTCCTCCAAAGAGGGGATAGAAATTATTCCCCACTGGAAGAAAAGAAAAAAGGATTTGTCTGTTGTGCCCGACATGTATTTACAACCTCTTCATCCATGGTCTTATTTTATTTCATAATTTTCATCATTATATCCTTTCATTATAATCAGATAATAGAAAAGAAAGTAAAGAAGTGGGTTGACACCCAGGGATTCCTTGGCCTTTTCATGTACCCCATCATTTGGAAGCACTTGTACTTACAGAAATGTGGAATTGCCCTATTAAAAACCTAGTTGTGGTATGATCTGTATAACTGCAACTTGCAAGCTCAAGCCTAGCCTATGTAATGACTACACAATGTAGAAAATTCTGTAAATCTGTGACTACAGATGATATCATTTTTTTTCTCCATACGCAGAATGCATGAATTTCAAAACCAAAAGGTAAAATAGGTTTGTGGCACCTCTCTATCATTTCTAATGCACCATGTGCAAAATTTTTGTTTTTCATCACTGCAACTTTGGATTCTGCTGGTTTAGAGGTATTCATTTCCATTCCTCCGCCAAGAGAAGGATGTGAAAATAAATGGGATATTGAGATTCCCATCTTCATTTCCTCTGGTTACTGAAACAACAGGCGAAAGGTAGATAACTACATTGACTGAAGTGTTTGATTTTAATAAGAGGAAGTAAGATAGACAATGGGACAAGGAAGCATATGTCTATATGCACAAGTGTTAGGGCTACCTCTAACACTATGTCTAACACTAAAATTGACTAGAAGCCTGAAGCCACTGGAAGGATGGCCAATGAGTCATATGCCCTCAAGAGAAGGTGAAGTCTTTCTTCATTCATTGAAGAAAATGCTAGCTGAAGTGCCTGTTGAAAGAAAATAGATTATTTAAGGCATAGTGGAGATAGGAAGTTCTATAAAATTATGGTTTTGCAACCAATTGCAGGAAATGATTTTATTAGTTAAATTTCTTTCTCTGTTTATGTATATTCAAATATATTAACAAACTTAAAATTTCCCTTTCTGTCCTTCTGCTTTTTTTATACCACATGTATCAATTTATAATTTATTTCTTAGTCAATAGAATATCAATGGAGGATTGTTCATTAAACCAAAAGGGAAGTCAATAGTACTCAGAGATTCACTCACAATTAATGACAGAAGGGTCCCCATTTGGGTGAGAAGTTAAATACTTTTTCACTTGTACAATGGATATATTGCACTATTGTCAAATTATGTTGCTTCTTTCTTATTGTTTGGTAATTAATTAATTAATTAAACAACAATAAATTTATTATTAATAATTAATTAATTAACAATAATAAATTTATAAAATTTACCTACATTGTATAACTAAAGGGGATGATTATGTTTCATATTAGGAATTTACATGCAGCCTCCATTGCAACATCTTTTCAATATATCTTTTTCTACTTTAGAGGATAGAAAACAAAAAACTACTTTTTCAAGACTCCCTTGCAGCTAGAGTCCTGAATGTGGAATTAAGTTTTATTAATGATATATATGCACTTGCAAAACATCTGGAAGGTAAAAGTTAAAAAAGAATAACTTTGCTGCTTTTTTGGCTATAGCTCCTATGTAACGAATTTATAAAGATGTTAGCTGTGTCTACAGAAGCAGTCTGACATCTGCCTATCATGATTATTGAGACACATTTGTGGTACCACCAATGCCCTGATCATTGAACTAACCATAGCTATGCCAGAGAGTTCCTGAACTTGAGAGCCTATGATTTCCATATTCATAACTTCAGCAGAACTAGCAACTCTCCTGTTATGTGATTTCAGCAATCTTATTCTGGAAGACATTCCTGGACACTCAGAGTCCTCTTCTGTAATACTTCCAATAATTTTTTTTAATCCTTTTATTAGTCTTTTTTAACAAACGGCCCCAGGGATAGGGGACCAGGGAAAGGGGGAGAAGGGGAAGTGAGGCCCCAGCCACACAACCCCTCCCCACCCACCTCTTACTTCCAATAATTTTATAGTAACTTATTCCCCATATTAAATCACCAGAAATTAAATATTATTTAAATTTAAATAGTCAGAATTACAAATAGCTACACATTGCTTAAGCTAGCTGGAGCAGGTTTTGGTTGTTGTTGCTGAATTTTAACAGAACTCAATCTATAACTAACAAAAGAAAAGTCTAAATCTTATATGCAAACAATATTTACTTTGAAAAATACCATACACATGGTCTTTTGTCTTTTAAAAACTTAATTATTTCTAATTAAAACTTAATTTCTTAAATTCCAATCTTAATAATCTAATCTTATTTCTAGCAGTGGCACCACCAGTGTTCCTGTTAGCCAACACAACATCCTGGCATTGCCTTTAACTGTTATTTCTCCCATCTAAATGAGTCATCCCATTCTGCTGAATCTTCCTTGAAAAACATATATTATTGTTGTTTTTCTGGTCCAAATCCTCTTTGCTTTACATATTATTTCTATTATCATCTTCTAACTTGTCTCCAGTATTCCCACACCAATAAAACAAAAATAAAAGGTGGTGGAAACTTCTGGCTAAAGAGAGAATTCAGCACTTACATCTTTCTCCAATTGCTTTCCAAATCTCATAAAAATTAAAGATAATTTTTAAGACTTAAATACCAAGAACAAAGATATTAGGTTAAAAGGCAATAGCAATAAAATAAAGGAGTAATAAATGGCATAAAAGACATGAAAAGACTGAGTGCTTAGCCAGAAATAGGGAAGCCAAGAAGCAACTTACTTAACACTGCAGAACTCTCAAACTATTTAGAATTCCAGAGTACAATGCTCCTCTGGAAGCAGACCTAAGGTGGATCTAAAAATGAGAGGATTGATTAAAAATCTAGTTAAGAAAAAAAGAAGGCGCATATCCCCTCCATCACTCTGCCAATGAGCCACTATATTCTCTAGTCATGAAGGGAGACTAAAGATTAATTGTTTTGGAGATAATAAGTGGATTATTTTTGACTGAGAATTTCAGTGCTCTATTTTGTCATTAGAAAGATTAACACAGTTTATACCCTGAAGGCTGAGTCTCCCACCTTTGTTGAATCTTGGAATGTGGTCAACCAGAATTACACACTTGATGCATGAGACCGAGTCATCTTTTTTGCAGCCCGAGAGGAAAGACATAAATAACTGTGCTAACAAGGCAGCCCAGCCAGGTGATTCCATAGTGGAGAACCAAGAAATCAGTCTCATGCATGAGCTGACTTCCCACTAAAATTTGATATTTCTCCTTAAATCTGAGTCACCTGCTAAAATAAATTTAAGAAAAACCCTCTGGTGGGAAAGTGAGAGGCTAAAACAAATAGAAAAGGGCCACATACAACAAAAACAATAGGGGGGGGAAAGGACTTCACGACTATTATCAACATCTTTGGGTAGGTAAGAGAAGAGGCTACAGCTACAAAGGAATAAGAGGAAACAATCTAAAAAGGACATCTGAGAATACATGAAGGCTTTTGGAAATTAAAAACAAGTGAACAGAAATGTTGGGGGGAGCACTGGAAGGATCAAAGATAAAGCCACAGGCATCTCTTAGAAAGGGACAAAATATGTGAAATAGGCATGAAAAATAAGAAAATTAGAGGAAAATAACAAAAAGATCCGGGGATAAAGAAAATACACGGAGGAAGTCATCAACTACATAATTGTAACATTTTTCCCAGAAATGAAGTATGTAAGATTCCAGCATAAATGGTCTATTGAGTGTCCAGCACACTATATGAAAATAGACCCACCCCAAGTAATATCTCTCTGAAAATTCAAAACAGCAGGGCTAAGAGAAAAGCTTAGAGGAAAAAAACGGTTTCAAATAACTACACATTGGAAGGATCAGAAAACAGGAAGAGGGTTCATGAAAAATCAGAACATAGCTGTGTAAGCTTGTTACTTAGAGGTAGGTAAACAAAAAGTATTTGAATTTAAAAGTGTGAACATGTTTTCATTCAAGAAGTAGAAGAAAGAGATCCAAAGGATCTCTGGTTTTCATAAGTAGCCTTGCAGAATATTTGCCACATTAAATTATATCCATGTATAATTTTGATAAAATTAAAAACTAAAATAGAAAAAAAAAGAGAGAAAAAGAACCAAGATCAAAATTTCTAGCACATCATTCTGCCTAATGCTTTGGTTAAAATGCCACTTTTGAAATTTCGATCCCTAGTTTCTAGCTTTTACTAATTCCCATTTAGAATTCACATTTCTGATAAGTCATCAAAAATGTGATCCCATAACACATTTTCTCTAATCTAAAACCTTTGTCCTCCTCAAACTATTCTTCTTAGTAACCCTTTCTATCAGAGGGTCACATCATTAAGATGGGTCAACTTCCATGTTTCCCTTTTCTACTGACATCCAACACACATTATGACTCTCTTCCTTGAATTTCTCTCCCCGTATTTTTTTATTATATATTTCAGAATATTACAGAGATATACATGTTTTGGTTACATAATTTGCCTTTGTCCATTTTTAGTCAAAGTTTGAAGTGTTCCCTTCACCCAGAAAGTGTGTATTGTACGTGTGGGTTTGGCTAAAGAAGGGAATAATATAGGAGGGAATACTACTCTGTCCCCCTGTTCTCCCACCTGTTTAATTTCTACTGAGTTTGACTTCCGTATGTGCACGTAAGTGTAGATTGACCAGTCCAATTTAGTATTGAGTAAATGCTGTGTTTGTTTTTCCATTCTTGTCATACTTCACTTTAAAAAACGTTCTCTAGTTCTATCCAGGTTATGACAAAAGATACTAGATCAACCTTTTTTTAAAATCTCTGAGTATATTCTTGTGTGTTTTATATCACTCTCTAGTTCTCATAGGTTAGTTCTAGTCATGACTGACTAGTGGATGTATGATATTCCTAACAATATAAATTATGATTTCTAAAGCATTGTTTGTGAATCAGGATTGAACGGTTGAATGAAAACAAAATTACATGCTTACCTGCATACATACATGCATGCAAGAAACTAACAAATAATATATGTTCAACATAAACTTGTGGGAAATTTAAAAAAAAACATGGCATACCTTTTTAGTTTTAAAGAAAAAAAAATATGTTATCCCCAAAGATTTTTCAAAATATTTTCTTTGATCTAAGGAGACTTTCTTAAAGATTTGTAAACACTCTTATTTACTGGGATGTAAAGGTTTAAGAAACGAAGAATATGTACCCAATGGAAACTTCTGTTAACTACCTTAGTCCATAATAATGAACCACAAAATTCTTATGAATCTTATGATTATAGGTAATTTTTATAATATTTTCTAAACATTTTTGCCAGTAGTAAAATGTATAGTTGAGAAATAACTTCAAGTGTCATAACAAGTCCTTTTCTTGGTGTTAAAGAAAAATAAAAGTAACCACTGTCATTATTGAAATGAAAGGTTCATATTCAATCATTGTTGTGTTCACCAAAGTACCTTCTGTAAAGGCCACAAGCCCGGATGAATAGTTGACTCAGCCTTGGTGACAGAATGGTATCCCCTCCCTTATTATTCCCTTCTTTAGCCAAACCACAAACACCCATGCTCAATCACATTTTTAGTCCTACTCAATAAACAAATCCTTCCACCCACAAGACACACACATAAAGACACTAAAGTATCAATTTCTTCCTGTGCTCTAAAATTATGTAAAACTCTAACCTGTATTTTCTGTCTCTAATTTGCCTTAGTTAAATGTGGCAGTAAAAATTGGTCCTTGCATTTTAACAAACAAAACGTTTTCCAAATAAAACCCAAAGATAATTTTTTTTTTTTAACAAGGACGGTGGATTATTAACCATTGTTGAACCAGAGTGGGCAGATGGAGAGGAGGCACAGAAGTAAGAACAGCACCTCTGTGATGGCAAACAACGCAGTGAGGTAGGTCTGGGCCACCCACACAGAAAGCTGAGGCAACGCAAGCACAGTGCGTCTCAGAGATGTGCCTTGATAGGAAACCACGACTCTTTTTGAAGCCCCTGCCCACCTTTGGGTCACCACAGAGTCCTTTGTGAAAGTCACATGAACCAATACTTAGATATTCAGATTCTTTACTGAAAAAATAACATTTGATAACTTGAAAATAGTAATGTGGCTGAGCATGGTGGCTCACACCTGTAATCCCAGCACTTGGGAAGGCTAAGGCAGGTGATTGCTTGAGTTCAAGAGTTTGGGACCAGCCTTAACAAGAATGTGATACCCTCATCTTTACTAAAAATAGAAAAATTAGCTGGGTGTTTTGTAGTCTCTTAAGCCCAAAAGATTGAGGCTGCTGTGAGCTAGGATGCCCTAGCACTCTACCCAGGACACAGAGTGAGAATCTCAAAAACAAAACAAAACAGTAATGATGACCATTTATTCTGTTCATTTCAGCACACCAAGCACTTTTCTGAGCAATAAATAGTTTATTGTGTCTAATTCTGAACAAACCTGTGAGGTATTCTACCATGTACGTGAGGAAAACAAGGCTCAGAGAAGTTCAATCATCGCCCCATATTCACACAGATGTGAAGTTGAGAAAGGAGGATTTTTTACTCAGTTCTCTTTAATCCCACTCTACATAATGAGCACAGATAGAAAAATGGGTTTAAAAAAGACATTTATTCCCAAAGCTGCAAAACAACTTTTGCGAGTGATATGAACAGAATTTTCCTATCTATTTAACTCACAACACAAAGAGATTGTGATTTGTCTGGTGCTGATTGTTAACTGAACTAAGATGAAATCTCATATCACTTAACTTCTAGTTAAAAATCACCATACCAGAAGCACCTGCCATCGGGGCATGGAGAGTCACCTAATTTGGCATCCTTATCATAAGTGGGTAAGACACCAAGGCCCTCAGAGAAGAAGGCACTTGCTAACGGTCACACAGAGGGAGAACTGGCGTGAGACCCCAAGGATCCCCTCGCAGTCCAGCTCTATCTCCCTACAGAGGACAATGCCTATTACAGGCAAACACTCTTTCATACTTGCACACACTTCTGCACATTCTGACAGTGCAGAATTCAGGGTCTTTTGTTTAATAGTGAAACACTTCTTTTTCCAGCTCAGAGGAGGCAATAGTATGACTATTTCTATTTTTAATTTTTCACTGTGCACAGTACAATGGAGAGAGTCTGACAGAGATTGGCAGTGGCAGCACCCACTGCAATGACATGAACCTGTCAAGGGTGAGATCAGAAAAGAGCCCAACACATAAATATTCGGAATTTGCTGCCTCTACGTGGTGTTTCAAACATGCTGTTGATGAGATCTACTCCTCTCTGAGCCATTCGTTGGTTCTTCCAGTCTGTCCCCAATGCTATTACTAGAGTCTATCTTTCATTCTGAATTTCCAAAGTGAAAAATATGTGTGACATTTAACATTTTTTGCTGAGCCAAATAGAAAAAAAAGAGCGGAAGTTAGAAAAGGAGGAAGAGTGAAACTTTTTGTTCATGCTAACAACAAAACCACTTACTGCTTTCAGCCAGTATCACTCTCTATTTGCATTCTATGTAGGGATCATGGAATTCACCACTGCAATGGAGCAAGCCCTGAGGTGACACTCAGCAGTCACAACAGCCAAACAGCTCAGAAACTTAACAAGGTGGGCAAAAAAAAAAAAAGATTGCTTAAATCAGCCCAAACTGCCATAGTAGTGGCATATCAGACCTTAGATTCAGTCAGAGAAATCTCACAGTCTGAGACCTGGAAGAGATTTTAGATGGCAATTTTAATCCCTGTGTTAAATTTAATCTCTTGGTTTCCCAGGGAAACCAAGGCTGGAAAAGGACCAGATCCAGATGCTTGGTCCAAGATCACACAGTGTCAGAACCAGAAATAGAATCCAGGTTTCAATATCTTACTATGATTTTATTTCACTTGAACTCGTGGCATATTAGAGGGAATTTATGAATAGTGAGGATCCATTGCTCAGTTCTTTTATATTGACACTGCAGAGGAAGACTACCACATTTCAACCTAGAGTCTACGACTGCACAGTGAGAAACAGACTCTACTAAGATAGTAGGGGGTCCTGATTCTTTAGCAAGAGTAAAGACTATTTATTTCCTAAATTGCAGAGACCAGAGGTAGATTCTACCAGTGACATACTCAAAGAAGGCAGGGAGTAGATATAACTGTTAACAATACCCCTTGTCCTTCTGAAAGTTCATAAAAATTAGGACTATGACAATGACCACACAAACTTAGAGAGTTACTACTAGAAAAAAATTAATACATTTTTACATAATTCTTGTATTGATGTATGATTTTCCAGAGACTATGCTGGGTACTTTCTGTTGGTCCCTTGTTAAAATTTTAGAACAGACTCCAGAAGTAATCATAATTATCTCCATTATGGTGAATGCTCTGGTATGCTTACCTCTTCTTTTGTCTTTCTGAAAAAAAATATTTCTCAGCATCCACCAAAATTTTTTAACAGTAAAAGCTCCAGGTTCAAACTTCCTAAAAATAATAATATAAATCATATACAAACTCTTCTGTGATTTAAAAAAGAAATTCCCTTAACACATTTATGAACCTAGCATAACTTTGATACTCCAACCTAACATTGACAGTAATAGAAAAGTGAACTATAAGCTTCCATAAACAAAGTTGTAAAATTCCTAAATGAAGTATTAGCAAGACAAATTCAGCAATATATGTAAAGAGTGTAACCTTGTGAAATAAAGGTAATAATATTAGCATAGGAAAAGATAATCCTAGAATAGCCTACATCACAAAGTCTCAGCTGCAGACACCAGTGTGGATGTAGAGAGAAGGAAACAACTTTTACAACGTTGGTGGGACTGCAAACAAATACAACCTCTTTGGAATGAAGTACAGAGAATCCTCAAAGAATACAAATTACACTTCCCATTTGCTTCTGCATTTCCATTACTAGGCATCTGCCCAGAAGAAAAAAATCATTTTATCATAAAGATATATGCACTAGATTGTTTATTGTTGCTCAATTTACAATTGCCAAAACACGGAAACAACCTAAATGCCCACCAATCCAGAAATGAATTAAAAAGCTGTGGTATATGTATACCATGGAATACTCTACAGCCACTAAAAAAGATGGAAACTTTACATGTTTTGTATTAACCTGGATGGAGGTGGAACACATTCTTCTTAGTAAAGTATACACAAGAATTGAAAAGCAAGAATCCAATGTACTCAGTACTAATATGAAGCCAGTAGGCAATCTAATACATATCCACATAAGAGAAAAACTCAAATCCATTCAAGGTAAGAGGTAGAAGAACAAGGAAGGGGGAAAGGGAAAAAGTAAAGAGGGATGGGTGTGCTTCCACTTAATGTACAAAATGTTAGAGTGTATGGCACAGCTTTGGGGGGTTGGGCAAAGTTATAAGAGGGACACTACCTACCAAATGCAAACATTGTAACCTAATTCTTTGTACCCTCAAATTAACGTGAAACAATAATAAAAGCAAATAATTTGCCACATTATAATAAAAAATATTTTAAAAGATAATCCTAAACGAAGTTGGATTAAAATTAAAAAACAAATCAATTAATTCATCTATTAAAATTAATTATAATGAGTCTCTTAAAAAGCACCTGATGTTTAAAAAGAGACAAATAAATCATGGAACTCAACATCCATTAATGAATTAGCAGCCTCGTTATAAAAGGAGATTTCTGTTTTATCTACAAAAAAGAAATAAGCATCATTCAACATGGTGAAATATTGAAGTTATAAAGGTGATTTCTATTTTATCTACAAAAAAGAAATAAGCATCATTCAACATGGTGAAATATTGAAGTATATTCCTTTGAGATTAAAAGCAATAAAAGAATGCTCTCTAGATCAAGAACTTAATATCCTAGCTAATGCAAATTAATAAGAAAAAAGGTAAAAGGATTGGAAAAGAAATAAATATCATTATCATTGTCAAAAATGATATGATTGGCTGTAAATGTAAAATAAGACAAATTATTATAATATATAAAATTTTATCATATTTTCTGGATATGAAATCAATATTTTAAAAATTTATGTCATTTCTATATACTAGCCACAAACATAAATCAAAATTTTGATAAGGCTACTATTTAGAGTATCCAACTATTTGAGTATTAATAGCTGATATTCTCATACCAAAAATATGAAGTGCATACAAACAATCTAACAAAAGATACATAAGATCATTATGAAGAAAATTATAAAACGTTACTAAAAATAGTTAAGTAGTTCTAAATACAGGACCAGATGTACTATATTCATGGATTGAAAGAAACTATGTTAAGGATGCCAGTTCTTACAATATTCACGTATAAACATGATGATATAATCTCCTTTTGGTAATATCAAAGTACTTTTTGAAAAAATTTAATAAGATGAACCTGAAATTTATCAAATATCCCAAAGGGCCAAGACAAGCTAAGACATCCTTGAAGAAAAAGGATAAGGCAGTAGGATTTTCTCACCACATTTCAAGCCTTGTTATAAAGCTGCCATAATTAGGACAATGTAGTATTGGTATTGGATAGATCAATGGATCAGAGGACAGTGCTTCAAAAGACCTACATATTCAATGAACATGTTAGGTGACAGAGATGGTATTGCAAAATTATAAAGAGGAGGACTCTTTTCAAAAGATTATAGTGGGACTACATTCATCTAAAAAAGGGAGGCATGCAGATTATTTACATGTTTTCTTACATTAGAAAATTGAAAGATGTGCTATAAAATAAAACTAAAAGTTACCTACAGAAGAGTGATGGACTAGAGCAAGGGGACAGAGACAGACACTAATGCCTCTGAATATCCATTATATTTTGGAATTGAAACTCCCCATATTTCATATAATTGTAAAACTAAACTAAATTATTTTTAAAACAATTTCTAAAAACTGAAAACAGAAAGAAACAAACCTAACAGTATCTATAGTTTGTGACAAAAACATTGTGTAATGAAGAATTAATTTTACCCAAAGAGAAATATGACCTTTGCCCTCAGCTACTGAGGTGATCTCTAGACCCCTGGAACTGGTTGCCTGGTAGAAGTGTCTTTGTTTGCCTGGGCACTTTGGCTCCCAGACACTTTAAGAGTGTGATTTGTGATGGAGACTTTGATCCATGAAATATCAATTCTAACGTCTTGGGAAACCAGAGATTCTAAAAGCATAGGTCTGATTTTTAGGAGAATGAACCACAAGAGCAGATTGTGATCAACCCCCTAATAAAAACTCTGGATGCCAAAGACTCAGGTGACAATAACCTTTGAGTGTTGTCCCACATCATAGCAAGGAGGATATAGTGCCATCAGATCACAATGTAGAGAAGATGGCCAGACACTTTGCACTGGACATTCTCAGATTCAACTTTTGTGTCATCCCTTTGGCTGGTTCAAATTTTTGTCCTTTCACTAAAATTGATTTGGTGTCATAAATACAGAGTCTATCTGAGTTCTATGAGTCATTCTAGTGAATTATTGAAACTGTGCATCGTCCTGAGATCCCTGAATATATAAGTCAGCTTACTTGAGGTAAGAGTGGCCTTGAGGACCCCTGAACTTGAGGGTCATATTAGAAGTGAGGGCAGTCTTATGGGACCTAAGATTCTGCAGTTTGACTAAATTTCTGTGCAACTATATAGACCTCAACTATTTGACTCTTAAACATGATAATTATCAGTAGAGGATTAAAAAAGATGTGCAAATAAAAATAGTTAACTGTATTTAGTTAATCATTTTATTGGTTATAGTATTGGCTTATAAGACCTTTCAAGATATATCTCATTCATTAATGATCTTATTTTATGCAGGTTATGAGTCAGTATCCAAAGCCTTACCATAACTATGTCATCCTGGCTATGTCCCAAGACATGAATTTATGTATTAAAATAAACTTTATGACATTGATCCAGATATTTTGATAACATCAAGAGTAAATGATAACAATAATGTTAATAACAATGACAGATAAGGTTTTGGAGTGTTCGATATATATACCTGGCATTACATGCTTTACATATATTATCACATTAAATTCTCACCAAAATCCTATATTATTAATCCACTTAAGATTGTCTCTTTACAGTATTACCACAAATTTCCTTGAGCTGACAGCACTTTATGAAATAGAATGACCAAATTTGCACTCTAGGTGTCAATGTCAAGCTTCTTACAAAAGCATTGAATTTGGCTCTAACACATGCCAAGCATTACTATTCCTCTTCTAAAGATTTTATTTTCTGTACAGTGAAAAAAATGAAGTAAACTGTGTAAATGGGCATGAAAAATAGAATGAAGATGGGACATTCTAGTATAAAGATCTCTGCATTTATTATCATTTTCTTCTCTTTATCCCAGTCTCTCTGTATCATGAGAGTGAGAAATGGCACATCAGGTGAAACCCTGACAGCAATTAGCTTCTCAGCATGCTTCTGGAAACAAACACTTTGTCCACTCTAAGAATTTTTATTTCTGAAATATTGTTTATTCCTTCCAAAACTTTTATTCTGTATAGTGGATTATTTTAATGACTTGATCAACTGAGAGAAGGAGAAGAAATGTCAGAAACAGTATAAAATGCATACAAAAACAGGTAATCAGGGCATGAAAACAATTTATAGGTATTACAAATTAAACTTCACCTTTAAAATAAGCTAATCTAACACACATTTACCAGATGTATGCCAATTCCTCAACTTACAATGGAGTTATGTTCCAACAAACCTATTGTAAGTTGAAAATATTATAAGACAAAAATGCATTTAATATATCTAGCCTACCAAACATCATAACTCAGCCCACTTTATTTTAAACATTCTCAGAACATTTACATTAGCCTACAATTGGACAAAATAATATGATCAGAAGCTTATTTTATAATAGCATGTTTAATATCTCACGTAATTATTCAATAATGTATTAAAAGTGAAAACCAGAATGGTTATATGTGTACTCAAGGTACAGTTTTTATTGAATGCATATCACTTCCATGTTATGAAAAAGCAGAAAAATCTTAAATCAAGCCATTGTAAATTGGAGACCATCTATATAAACAGTCACATGTATGTGTATATCTACATGTGTGTGCACCGAGTTGCTCATGCTCCAACTCTTTAAATAAATGTTTCTTATGATTTCCTCTCTCTTTAAATCTCAAACACCACTTCTACTTTTCCTCATTCCCAGATGATTAAGTTGTTTCTTATTTCACAGGAAAATAGAAGCAATGAGAAATGGACAGTTGCATATACCCCATACTAAATTAACTCCCCTACCTGAATCTGCCTGCATGGTTGACATAGTCTCTTATTCTCATGGGATATCAGAATCTGTACTCTGTCTACAGTCAACCACTCCACTGGACTAGGTCCAGCAGCTCTCACTTTCTCCAGGACCTTGCTCCTGCAGTTGTTCCCTCTCTTTCCTACAGAATCAATTTTTCTATTTCTTTTGGATTAAAAATATTTATCAGGAGCAGAATTCAGATCTCTTCTTTTTCCATTCCACAGGAGAGAGCCACTAAAAACTGGATCTCTTTCCCCAGAAAGGACCCACTAGTGGGCCATGGCACTCTCCCACAAGGCATAAAACTGAACATATACTCTACCCAGAATTCTGAACTCCCAATACTCCCCTCCACTCCCACCCTGAGGTCTGAAAGCTGGTCCCCTGAAGAATCCAGTCTTGGGCATTTTCTTGAGAGGTATGGACAAGGTGTGGGCTATTACAAGTCTGTGCTGAATCAGTGGCATGGGCGTAAAGAGGGGACTGTGGTATGAGGGAACCATATGGGAGAGGGAGAAATGGTGCCCTGTGGCACATCACAGTAGTGGCAGCTGTGATGTTGGGAACAATAGGGCTTACACCCATGGTGAGGTTTTGGAGAAATACTTCCAGTCTCTCTTAGCAAAAAGAGGGAGCTGGGCCTCTACTCTGGTGGCAGCCACAGAAATCCAGGCCCCATGAGCAAAGGGTATGGCTGAGGCAGTACCTGCCCAGGCAGGACATGGCAGGGACAGAGAGTAGAATATGGGAACACAGAGGCAGCATACTCCCAGGGCAAGGCTGAGTGAGAATTGCTGCTTTTGTGAACCCAAGATGCAGCCGGCCACCAGTGAAGCATAGCTGGTACAAAAGCAGGCGTGGCAGTGGCATCAGCTCAGGGAGGAGCACGAACTGAGAGCCCTTTGTAAGCTCTAACTGCACCCACCCTAACACAAAGTACAGCAGAAATAGAGACACCAGCTCAGTGAGAACTGGCGCAGTGGGAGCAGCACAGGGTGGGGCTGACTCATAGTTTCTGTGAACTCAAACAGCACATGGCCATCAGTGGAATACAACCAGGACAAAAAGACAAATTCTATGACACTAAAAGTGGCCACAACATTAATCTGGGGTGGGGGCTGGACCTGAGAGACACTCCCCAGCTTCCATTAAGCACACAAGATAGTCAGGCTTCAGCTCCCCCTGCTGGCTGCTGACAGAGTACAGTGGTCTGGCTGAGGAGATATAGATCTCCCTGTGATGCAGGCAGGTGCAAACCCCTGGCACATCTTTTCATTGGAGGGAACTGGGCAACAGCCCTGTGGGGTAACAGTGATTGGGTGTGACAGAGGTGCAAGATGGGGAAGGAAGCATCAACCTCCCTGGACTAACTCATTTGCTGGGTGGGCACTTCTGACTCCACAGAGCACTGGAGCGAGCCACACTCAAGCTGCCAGCAGACCCCTGCTATCTAATTGCTGAAGATCTTTTGAACTTTCCCACCTGAGACTTGATACTGTCTGGGACAATCAAGTTGGAACACTTGACCTGGGCCAATCACCTAAGGACCAACCCAAGGACTGGTTGTGTTGTTGTGGGAAGGTTTGATTTTCTTTTCCAGTTGTTGCCCATAGTGGGTGGGGTGTCTTAGTTACTTGTATTTCTCCACAGCTGAGACTTCAACCCAGAGTTTCTGAGACCAAGTGAATGCAAGACAAAGCCACCAAGCCCCACCAGACCATGCAGGTTCCCAGTGTCTTAGGGTGTAGTACTGTACAGGTCCTTTGCAAAGCTGTAAGAAAGGTGCAGTCACAAGTCCCAACTCTTGGGCAAAGGGCTGGCTAATCACTACTCCAGGAGCCCCAAATCCAATTTCACCTCACCTGCTCATCTAGCCAAATGGTGAAAAATAATCATGGGGCAGAATCAGCAGAAATACTCTGGCAACATGAATAATCAGAGTAGATCAACTCCCCCAAGGAACAACAAGGCAGCCACACCAGAATATCCCATTTATAAACAAATGAAGTGTCAGAAATCCAGTTTAGAAACTGAATGGCAAATAAGATTAACAAAATGAAAGTAAAGCTGGAATTAGAAATTCTAGGAATAATTCAAAAGTAGCCTCAAGAATTCACTGAATTCAAAGACAAAATAACCAAAGATTTTGACACATTGAGAAAAGAATCTGCAGCCCTCAACGATCTGAGAAATACAGTAGAATCTCTCAGTAATAGAATGGAGCAGGCAGAAGAAAGGATTTCTGACATTGAAGAAAACGCTCTTGAATGCTCCCAAAGACTCAAAGATAAAGACAAATGGAGAGCAATAACAGATCATTCTCTCAGAGAGCTCTGGGATAATTCCCAAAAAACTAATATTTGCCTTATGGGAATTTCTGAAGGCTAAGAGTTTGCTTCAAAAGGCCCAGATCCTCTCCTCCAAGAGATAATCGAGGAGAACTTCCCAAACATGGCAAGAGAGTCTGAAATTCAGATAGCAGACAGTTTCAGGTCCACAGCACAACTCAATACAAATAAAGCATCTCCCAGACACATTATAATTAACTTCACCAAAGTTAATATGAAGGACAAAATTCTGCAAGCAGCCAGATGTAAGAAAACCATAACTTACAATGGGAAGAGTATTAGAATGACTGCAGATCTCTCTGCTGACACTTTTCAAACTAGAGGAGGATGGTCATCAACCTTTAATCTCCTTAAACAAAATAACTTTCAACCTAGGATCCTGTATACAGCTAAACTGAGTGTCATTAATGATGGGGAAATTAAATACTTTAATGATATTCACATGTTGAAGAAGCCAACTCTCTAGGATATTCAGACCCATCTTCCAGAATGACAGGCACAATGCTCTACCATCAAAGTAAACTCATTTAGAAACTTTTGATCAAATTACAACTTCCACCGTGGCAAAAGGAGTAAAAATGTCCACTGGAGTTTTGAAAAATATGATACAAAAAATACTACAAGGCTTGTCAATACTCTCAATTAATGCGACTGCCTTAAATTGTTCTCTAAAGAGGTAAAGTTTGGCTGACTGGATACAAAAACTCAAGCCATATATCTGTTGAATATAAGAATCTCATCTTACCTTAAAAGACAAATATAGACTCAGGGTGAAGGGATGATCATCTATATATCAGGCAAATGGAAACCAGAAAAAAGTGGGGGTTGCAATTTTATTGCAACAGATACAATAGGCTTTAAACCAATAAAGGCAAGGAAAGATAAGGATGGTCACTTCATATTTGTTAAGGGTAACACTCAACATGATGGGATTTCAATTATTAACATTTATGCATCCAACCAGAATGTGCCTCAATTTATAAGAGCAACTCTAACAGACATGAGCAACTTGACTGCCTCCAGCAGCATAACAGTCAGAGATTTTAACACTCCTTTGGTAGTGTTGGATAGTTCCTCCAATAATAAACCCAGCAATAAAATTTCAGACTTAAACTAACATTCAACAATTGGATTTAATGACATCTACAAAACATTTCATCCTAACAAAACTGAATGCACATTATTCTCATCAGCCCATGGAACATACTCCAAAATTGATCATATCTTAGGTCACAAGTCTAAGCGCAGCAAATTTAAAAGGATATAAATTATCCCTCATATCTTCTCAGACCATCATAGAATAAAAGTTGAACTCAGTAACAACAGGAATCTGCATACTCATACAAAAACATGGAAATTAAATAACCTTATGCTGAATGATAGCTGGGTCTTAGATGAGATTAAGAAAGAAATTGTCAAATATTTAGAAGAAAATGATAATGAAGACATGAATTACCAGAACCTCTCAGATACCACAAAGGCAGTCCTAAGAGAGAAATTTATAGCATTTCAAGCCTTCCTCAAGAGAATGAAAAAAGAGGACATTAACAACTTAATGGGACATCTCAAGCAACTTCAAAGGAAGAACATTCCAATCCCAAACCTAAAAGAAGAAAAGAAATAATTAAAATTAGAGCAGAAGTAACTGAAATTGAAAACAAAAGGATTATACAACAGATCAATAAATCAAAAAGTTGGTTTTTTGAAAAAGCTAATAAAATAGATAAACCTTTAGCTAACTTAATCAGGAATAAAACAGTAAAATTTCTAATTTCATCAATCAGAAACAACAAAGATTAAGTAACAACAGACTCCTCAGAAATCAAAAAAACCTTAATGGATATTACAAGAAACTCCATTCTCAGAAATATGAAAATCTGAAGGAAATAGACTAATACTTGGAATCATGCCACCTTCCTAGACTTAGCCAGAATAAGGTGGAAATGTTGAATAGGATAGTATCATGTTCTGAAATAGCTTCAACTATACAAAATCTCCCCAAAAAGAAAAGTCTGAGATCAGATGGCGTCACATCAGCATTCTACCAAACCTATAAAGAGAAAGTAGTACTTATATTACTTAACCTTTTCCAAAATATACAAAAAGAAGGAATACTACCCAACACATTCTATGAAGCAAACATCACCTTGATCCCCAAACTACAAAAAGCCCCAACAAGAAAAGAAAATTATAGATCAATATCTCTAATGAATATTAACGCAAAAATATTCAATAAGATCCTAGAAAACAGAATCCATCAACACATCAGACAAATTATACACCATGACAAAGTGAGTTTATCCCAGGTTCTCAAGGCTGGTTCAATATACATAAATCTATAAATATAATTCAGCACATAAACAAATTTAAAAAACAAAGACCACATGATTCTCTCAATTGATGCAGAAAAAGCTTTTGTTAATATCTAGCATCCTTTCATGATCAGAACACTTAAGAAAATTGGTATAGAAGGGACATTTCTTAAACTGATAGAGGCCATCTACAGCAAAACCACAGCTAATATTGCATTGAATGGAGTTAAATGGAAATCATTTCCACTCAGATCAGGATCCAGGCAAGGTTGCCCATTGTCTCCATTGCTTTTTAACATTGTAATGGAAGCCTTAGCCACCGCAAATAGTCAAGATAAAGTGATCAAGAGTATCCATATAGGGTCAGAAAAGATCAAACGTTTGCTCTTCGGAGATGATATGATTTTATATCTGGAAAACACTAAGGATTCAGCTGCAAAACTCTTAGAAGTGATCAAGGAATACACCAGCATCTCAGGTTATAAAATCAATACTCACAAATCTGTAGCCTTTATAAATACCAACAATAGTCAAGCTGAAAAAACAGTCAAGGACTCTATTCCATTCACAGTAGTGCCCAAAAAGATGAAATATTTGGGGGTTTACCTAACAAAGGACGTGAAAGATCTCTATAAAGAGAACTATGAAACTCTAAGAAAAGATAAACCTGAAGATGTTAACAATTAGAAAAACATACCATGCTCATGGCTGGGAAAAATCAATGTTATTAAAATGTCCATACTACCCAAAGCAATATACAATTTTAATGCAATTCCTATCAAAGCTCCATTGTCATACTTTAAAGACCTCGAAAAAATAATACTTCATTCTATATGGAATCAGAAAAAACCTTGAATAGCCAAGACAGAAGTAAAAAAAATCAGGAGGAATCATTCTATCAAACCTCCTACTATACTATAAATCAATAAAGATCAAAACAGCTTGGTACTGGCACAAAAAACAGAGAGGTAGATGTATGGAACAGAATAGAAAACTAAGAGATGAATCGAGACACTTATCATTTGTGATAAGCCAATCAAAAAAATTCAGTGGGGAAAAGGCTCCCTATTTAACAAATGGTGTGGGCGAACTGGCTGGAGACGTGTAGAAGACTGAAACTGGACCCACACATTTCACCATTAACAAAGATAAACTCTCACTGGATAAAAGATTTAAACTTAAGACATGAAACTATAAAAATACTAGAAGAACATGCAGGGAAAACACTTGAAGAAATAGGTCTATAAAGAGGACACCCCAGGCAATTGAAGCAACACCAAAATTACATTACTTGAATCTGATTAAAATAAAAAGCTTCTGCACAGCCAAGAACACAGTATGTAAAGCAAGCAGACATCCCTCAGAATGGGAGAAGATATTTGCACGTTATATCTCTGACAAATTATTAATAACCAGAATCCACAGAGAGCTTAAACATATTAGCAAGAAAATAAGTGATCCCATCTCAGGGTGGGCAAGAATCTTAAAGAGAAACTTGTCTGAAGAAGACAGGCACATGGCCTACAGACATATGAAAAATGCTCATCATCCTTAATCATCAGAGAAATGCAAATCAAAACCACTTTGAGATATCATCTAACCCCAGTAAGATTAGCTCACATCACAAAATTCCAAAACCAGAAATGTTGCAAAGGTTGTCGAGAAAAGGGAACACTTCTGTACTGCTGGTGGGAATGCAAACTAATATGTTCCTTTTGGAAAGATGTATGGAGATCACTTAGGGATCTAAAAATAGACCTGCCATTCGATCCTTCAATTCCTGTACTAGGTACATATCCAGAAGACCAAAAATCACTTGATAAGAAATATATTTGTACCAGAATGTTTATTGCAGCCCAATTCATAATTACTAAGTCATGGAAGAATCCCAAGTGCCCATCAACCCATGAATGGATTAATAATTTGTGGTATATGTACACCACGGAATATTATGCAGCCTTAAGATGGAAACTTCACCTCTTTCATGTTTACATGGATGGAGCTGGAATATATTCTTCTTATCAAAGTATCTTAAGAATGGAAGAAAAAGTATTCGATGTACTCAGCCCTACTATGAAACCAATTAATAAACACCCACACATCCATATGAAAGCTACAGCCCAACTACAGCCCAAGATGAAAGGGAAAGAGCGGGGGTAGGGGGAGAGGAGAGGAGAGGAGAGGATGGGTGGAGGGAGGTTAATTGGTGGGACCACACCTATGGTGCATTTTACAAGGGTACATGTTAAATCTACTAAGTGTAGAATATAAATGTCTTAACACAATAACTAAGAAAATGTGGTGAAGGTTATGTCAACCAGTTTCTTGAAAGTATTTCAAATTGTATATAAAACCAGGACATTGTACCCCCATAATTACATTAATTTACACAGCTATAATTTAAGAAAAAAGAAATAAACAAAAGAATACAAAAATAAAAAATAAAACATTTATCAGATTATTATTTTTTTTTTTTGCAGTTTTTGGCCAGGGCTGGGTTTGAACCCGTCACCTCCAGCATATGGGGCTGGCGCCCTACTACTTTGAGCCACAGGCACCACCTAAAATATTTATCAGATTACTCCACCTTCCTACTCTACAGCATCTTAAGATTACCTGGTATAGAACCCAAAGACTACGCCATCTCTATGTCAGTTCAGTGTAGAACAGAATGTGCACTCAGTAAATATTTGTTGTCAGAATGAATGAACATGAAGCATACACACACAGTGCCTCATTATCATTTAAGGACAAATTCCATGACACATATATAGACTTAAACATTCAAATAGTATATGTATGTACCTACTGAGAGTATATATAAGATTTTTTTCCTTTAATCTGTACACCTTTTCACGTAAAAATGAGATCACAAAATGCATGTATGGTCATTTAAAAAATATCTCTTACTATGCCAATATTAGGTGTTTGGTTTCCATTTTAGTAAAAATGTTGACATTAAGAAACAAAAATATTTAATATTTATAGATATAATTTATTTCATTCATGACTATTAATGATTCCTATAGCTTACATGCAAGCTGTTTGCTAAAAAGACATGCAATTAGTTAATAAAAAATGAAAGCAAATATGACTCCTCTGTATTGTACTATTAACTACTTGTGAGTTGTTGAACCAGATGCTGCCCAAGGTCCCTTGCAGCTATAACACTATGAAACTAGGAATTATTGTTTTTTATGGCACACTCAAATTATCTCATGTCAACCAGTGATCATTAGCCAAAAGGGAAATGATAGAATGGTGACTTGTTAATTATTTATCTCTTCGAGATGCTCAAAATGTTCTAGAAAATTTCATATTAATTTCTGAAAGATTAAAAAAAATGAAGACTTTATTCTAAGAGCTGACCAGAAGTGATTTTATAATCAGTTTAGTTAGGGAGTTGATAATATTGTAATTTTGCCATTAATTCAGAAAGTTCTCTAGCAAATCTACATGAGATAATCTCACTTTAAGTTCTGTTTATATTGCCTATTTTCTTACTCTTTTCTCACTCTTGCAATCAACCATTTAATATATCAAAAACAAGCAAATAAAGCCCATCACTTTCAATGGAAAGTTCTTGATACTTTCATGTCAAACAGGTAAAATTTAGAGTTGATTCTCATTCAACTAAAATAGCAAAGCTTTAATGAATGACAGTGGTTCATAATGCCACTTGCCATCATCATGCTACTCGCCTCATTGACCTGAATTATTTTCTTATCACATAACAATAAATAGTGGATCCACCCGCCTTTTATCATTGATTTGACATCACTCAAATACCTAGAAAAAATCTTCCATTTCTCTTTCTGGTAGCACATCCAAGTTTGAAGATAGTGTTTTCTATGACAAATAGTAATGTTATGGAATCCCCATTACCTGTCCAGAAAAACCCATCTGCAAAAACACACTTGGTCATGCCAGTTTGTTGTGAATAGTTTAAGAGTACAGCAGAAAGTTCCTACAGAAGGAAAAAATGATAACCTGTGTTTTTTGGGATAACAATGGGGTTCGGAATTTTCCTTAATACTAAGCTGTAAATGGGCTACATGGGTGTAGGTGCTTGAAACATCCTCATTATACATTATGGCCTCATGATCAAGAAATTTACTCAAAAACTTCAATAACATTTTGGGGCTAAATCACATTTCTTAGAACTGTGGAATATTTAAATTCTGTTCTCTTTACCACAACACCCTGCAGAAATATAAAGTTACCACTAAAATACTGTACTGTGCCTTGCAGGGGTATCCAGCCTGTGACCATACAACCTGCCACAAGCAGATTGTATGAGGACTTTTTTGCTTATCTGTGATGGCAAATATCACAAAAGTTACACGTGGACCCCCGTCCCCTTTTTCCTCATCAGTTTTCATTAGTGTTTCTGCATTTAATGTGTGGCCAAGACAACTGTTCTTTTTCCAAGGTGTCATGGAGAACCCTGCAAGATTTAGAGGAACATACTTTATAAATTTGCAATTGACTTCCATTCTTTATATTTCTTTAAATGATACTCTACTTTGCATTCACTGCTATAGAGACATCCAGTTCTTAGTAGAAACATAAACTCACAGTTTAGAACAAATCTTTACCTCAATGCTGAGAAGAGAGGAAATCACTTCAATTGGCTCTTTCTTCTTCTCGTGGCTTGCAATGTATTTCAGTGGTTTTTCTGAAATCACTAAAATACTGCAATGGATCTCTAAAATGCTGCACATGTCACACTCCCTTCAATACTTCTTTTCCCAAATTGATGTGCATCTTGTATATTTAGATCTGTTTTCAAACTTACTTTACTCAGAACTTCCTGGGTCAGATGCTAAAAACTCAAGACAGAAACTTATCTAGGGATGTGAGGCATGTTTTCCTCCACTTTAAGGGACACAAACCCATTTTTTTGTCAGAAAAGACCCATACCCTATGACCTTGATATTGACTGGAGGCTCTGTCAAATCAAGTACAACCAAAGATTCCCAGAATTGCATATTCACATGCTTCTCCACGGGCCAGTTCAGACACCACTTTATTTATAGAGTTTCCTTTCTAGACATCCAGGGAAAAGAAGGGTGGGATAGAGGTATAAACCGAAGTGGTCCAACAAAAGTAGAAGGGTTTTAAAATGTTTTTCTTTAAAAATTAATGTGAATTGCCACTCTACTCTGACTATAATACACATATTATTTTTAATATGTAATGTTTTATCAATATATAAAAATAGCAAATGACATTATATTGAATCTGTCTCTTTAGGATAGGTGGATTGCAATGAAGCAAGCTGGGTTAGCCTTCAGCTGGTGCTTCCTCTTCGACTTGGTTTGACACTATTTTGCGATATTTATATGTCCCTACATATACATGAACACAAATGGCAACAATTTTTTAAAATTCTTTGAGCTATTTTAGGGAAGGGCACTGCATCTTCATGGCCATGATCCTGCCAAAAAAGGGGCAGAGAGCTTGATATTCATAGTTAGAATTTGAGTAACAGTATCTTCTTACAAGGTCAGATCATGTGTGCCTTATTATGAAATTAAAATTTCTGTGGCACATTTTGTTCCATCTCAAGGAAATATTCATCAATGCCCCTTTCCAGTAAACAAAAATTCTTGTAATTATGTTCTGCAATTAATGTGTATTCAGACGTTTTCATCAGCTGTGAAGGAATACATTCTTGTAAACCTCAGAGGCAGTTAATTTTTGTATTCAACTCCCAAATTTCAATGTCAGTTATACTATGTCAGGTGATGTAAAACCATTTAGAGTTCTATCATATTAACGTTGATGGAAAGATTCTGGCAAAAGGAGCCAATATGGTCAGACAGTTTTTATCATAAGGGTGAGAAATGTATTCATTCTTTGGTTTTTTCTCCTTTGCTGTAATGTCTTATCTTCTCCAATTCAAGAGACAGCCACATAGCAATCTAAGTCCTGCACTTTGTCCATGCTAAGTCAATATAATAATAGAGGCAAGGGATAGCTAAAATTTATGGTATGTTTACTATGAGCCACTGATGTGTGATTACTTTGTATACATTGTCTATTTAATACTTAGAGCAACTCTACTTAGTAGGTATTATAACTACCGAACATTCTCCATATGAAAAATCTTAATGATAGAAAACATGGATCCTAACTCAAACTGTAACCATTATGCTCCATTCCATCCATCTATTTAGAAGAAAACACTTTCAAAGTTACTTCGCATTTCATGACAAATTTGATGAGTTACAAATAATTTAATGTACAAGCAGTCCAAACTTTCCTCCTTTTCCTTTCCCTGTGTGTTGGGGAAACTTCTGGCCTTCTTTGCTTAGGTGATTTGTATCTTTGCAGGAATTCCTTCCTCTTCAGTCATCTCTTGGGCTTTTGTTAATGAGAGAAAAGAAGAAAGCCAGGGGTGAACAGGTAGGGTCTGGAAGGATATTTCTGAGATTTTTGAGTGAAGAAGAGAAAGAACATCTGTAGTTTATGAAGGTGGTCATTTAGAAATTACTTTTGATTGCTGGGACTATGTTCTTGGACCACTCTCTGACTGGGATGGAACTGTGAGGGTTGATACTGTACGAGAAAGATTTCTTAAAACTATTCAAACCATTGTGTTAAACAAATATCTTTTAACACCTTGTACACACTAAAAAAAGCAAGAGGTCAACCCTTTGAGCACGGTGCTTAGCTTGAAACTATGATGACTGCTTTGGGGGAGAGGGCAGATGGCTTTCATGGGAAGATTTCCGTATCTTACATTTTCTCCCATTTGGGCTAAGTTTCATGTGTTTTTCCTGGACAACATGGTGATTTTGGCTGAGTACTTCTTTGCTACGTATTGCAAGACTAAACGTGTATTAAATTAGCATGGCTTCTATATGGCATCAATATAAATATAGAACTTAGGGATAAGTATTAATATGTCTTTTCATGCCACATATTAAAGAACTAGGCTTACCTTAGTTTTTCAAACAGATGTTCAAACATATACACGTATTAGGGACACAATAAAGTGCATCATCTGAACATTCAATAAAGGCAAATCATTGAATCTGTTTCTTTGTGTTCCCAAACAGCCAGATCTATAAAAGAGTATCACTGACTTTTTTCCTTTCCCCTTGAGGCTCACTTTTCCTATAATTCTGAAATTGACATCGAAGGAGGCTTCAAGTAATTTTAGTTGTCACTATTTACTGTGAAAGCAAGTAGGAGAAGTGTCCAAGCATTTGGGTTCTCTGTGCCACTTTGGCAGAACAAGAGTTGTCTTGGGCCACCCATTAAACACTCAAACACCAATGAAAGCTGATGAGCAAGACAAAAAAAGTCTCTGCATAATTTTCATGATATCTGCCACCACAGATAAACAAAAAGTCTTCACATAATCCATATGCGGCCCAGAGGATGTGGGTTGGACACCCCTGACTGTGATTCTGTTTGTGCCCCCCTTCCTCACTTTCTGAGCATTTATTTTTACACATTGAAGGCTGCTTACTAGAAACACCTGCAGCTGTCTTCTGGAGATCTTTCTGGCTGTGGGAGCACTCAACTAGAGAGAGGGACAAGCTGCCAGTTCCAAAGAGTAACAGCTCATGGACACAGTTTCAAGTATGACTAATGGAAGGAATAATTAAACACCCTACTCTTCCTGGTCCCTATCTCATGCTGGGGTGTGCTCTGTACTATATACCCCAAGATTTCCCAGCAGGACTGTACCCTAGCAGCTTATAACATATTCTTTCCCTTTATTGGTCTCCTTCATTTTATTGACTCATTTTCCCACTTGCCAGTGCTATCTCCAAGGATCACTTCCCAACTTAGCTACTTAGAGTCAAATTTTCACCGTAGGTTTGGATTCTAGAAGAATCCAAATTAAGACACTACCTATATGTATCATTTTGTAAACTAAATTTGATTTATTGATTGCAATTGCAGAAGGAAGACTAATATATTTATAGGTACCAGTGATGTTTTATGTATTCAGAGGTTTCTAAATGTTACTTTGTAATGGAATTAATTTAATTTTCATTAATCGAGGAGTGTGTGTGTGGGAGGGGAGGGCCTGAAGACCTGGTGGAAAAAATTATACATTTACACTTCAACAATTTGATATTTTCAGATAATCCTCATGGCACAGACTAATGACATCAGCACAATCTGTTTGCCACAGTGTTTCATCCTGTTCATGGTGACAATTCTGCATTATATAATAGCACTGCCTACCCCCATATCAAACAGGAACTATATACATTGTTTCTCCATTGGGTTTCTACTTTTGTTTTTCCATGCATGCAATACAACTTTTTAAAGAATTAAAAAACTTAGAACATCAACCTCTGATCTCTAAGTAAAACTGACAGTCTAAGGAAATGCACTATTTTGACTTTGGCATCTAATACTCCCAAAGCATCACTAGAACTCTCTGGGATGTGCACCACCAGCTTGAGAAGCACTAACTCAAGACAATCCCTGGCTCTTCTCAGAATGCTGCCAATCTGCATCATTCAGAAATTCAAAATGCAAAAAGTTTTAAAAGTTTTACATGGGTAGCTGGGAAGTGTACTGAATTTTGTGTATTTGTCAGGCACCTTTCTTTATCTTCTTAGTCTAGAAAGTAAAAAAACACTAGCCTACATGGCATTCATTGAAAATAAAATTAGTAAGCAACTCTTTTTTTTCTCATAAATCATTTTTATATCAATTACATATTAAATCAATAATGTTTTGGATGTATTGGATTAAATAAAATATATGCTTAAAGTTAATTTCACTTGTTTTATACTTTTTAAATGTGGCTACCAGAAAATTAAAATTACATTGTGTGGCTTGCATTATTTCATTTATTTATTTTTATTGTTTAAGGTTAATTGAGGGTATATAGAATTAGGTTATGCTGTTTGCATTTATGTATAATTTACTTTATAAGTAAAGTCCCCCTTATAATTGTGTCCTGCCTGACCAAAAGGTATGGCATACACCCTAACATTGTGGCCTTAAGTGGGAGCACATGCATTCCCCACCCTCCTCACCTCTCCCCACTCCCTTGTTCCCCCACACCCCCACCTTGAATTGATTTGAGTTTTTCTCTTATGTAGGTATGTATTAGATTCTCTACTGGCTTCATATTGAATTGAGTACATTGGACTCTTGCTTCACCATTCTTCTGATACTTCACTAAGAAAATCATTTTATCGTAAGGACATTTGCACTAAATGGTTTATAGCAACTCTTTATTAATCTTCCTGATCTCCACCAATTCTTTAATCTTTCTTGGCCCACTCCCCCTCTGTGTTGAGTTCTATGGTAGATGTGATTATTCAGATGAGCAATAGGAGCATTCACAATTGATAAACCCTCCCCCAGAGGCTCAGAGCACTAGTTGAGTTGAGCACTAGTCATCTTCACTCTCAGGGGATGGATAGTTAAGAATAGCTGCAGGAGGCAGAAACCTCATGACCTTGGTACATTGACAAAAATCCACTGAAAGTGGCTATCAGAGAAGATTGCAATAATTATTTGTAATTAGGATTTTGTTTATTTATATACAGAACACTTGTGGGCACTTAAATATTGCTCCTTTCTCTAAACTGGAACTAATTGATCAACACCCAAGTGCACATTTGGTACTAAAACTCAACAGAAAGCAAGCAGGTATGAGGGGGCAGGAAGGAAGGGGTAAAGTCACATATGAGTGAAGGGACCACTTATACCTTTGACTCAAACTGTATTAAAGCATTTCATATACCAAAACATTTGTACCCATGGAATAGTCTGAAATTTAAGAAGTTGCTCCTTCCTCTCTTAAAAGGGCATCGTGGAGGTGTCTGTGGTCCCAGCTACTCAGGAGGTCAGGGCAAGAGGATCTCTTGAGCCCAAGAATCTGAGCTTGCTGTGAGCTATGATGTCACAGTGCTCTACCCGGAATGACAAAATGAGACTGTCTCAAAAAAAAAAAAATCAATCTAATTTCTATTTATACCGTTCATTTACATTTGCTAAAAATGATCTGGACTATTTACCTGGTTTTCTTTGTTAAATAAAACTTTACCTTTCTTCTTCTCCTTTGAAATAATGAGATTTACTAGACTAAGGATTTAAAAGAAACCTTATCGGGGTTAAATTTTGCTCCCCCAATTTCATACATTGGAGTCTTACTCTCCAGTATATCATAATGTGACCTTAATTGGAAATAAAATATTTATAGAGGCAATCAAGTTAAAATGAGATTATTAGGTGAGCCCTAATCCTCTATGACCAGTGCTTTTATACAAAGAGGAAATTTGGACAGAGACCTTCACACAGGGAGAACACAGCATGAACATCAAAACAAAAACTGGGTTATGTGTCAAGTCAAAGAACACCAAAGATTGCTGCCAAACCAACAGAAGCCAACAGGAGAGGCATGAAGCAGATTCTTCTCACAGCTCTCAAAAGGCACCCTCCCTGCCGGCACCCCCATCTCAGATTTCCAGCTCTTAAAACTGTGAGACAATGAATTTCTGTTGTTTAACCATCTAGTTTATGGTACTTTATTATAGCAGTCCTTGTAAATGAATATAGCTACCAATGGGCTCTTCTTCCTTTCTCTATAGAGTGGTGAACTTGGGGGATGAGCCTCAGACTAGACATACAGAGGCCTATGCCCTGAAGCCACTTTCATTCACGCCTGACTACAGGAGCTTAGATACATCATTTCATTGTTCCATTGTTCCAGACGAGCTTAGATACATCATTTCATTGTTCCATTGTTCCAGATCTCATTTTCACTGCCTGCAAGAGGGTGGTATCATACAACTCAAAAATTCTAAAATGCAAAAATTGGGATAGATTGAAGAGAGAATTTTTGTAGATACAGTTATTTCATTTGCTATGCAGACTTAGGAAACAATGACTTAATACATGACTCTACATATTGCAAGAGTTTCTTCATGTTAAAACTAAAGGGAACATAAATTTTCTTTATTGATGAGTTTCTGCCCTCCTTTAAACACAATTCTGTTTATTAAATTTAATCTGTAATCTGAGCCCAAGGGCAGGTAATCAGTACTGACCCAAATATTCTAGACCAGCTTCGAGATGGCCGGAAGTGGCCACGACCTTTCAGGGTATCTAATTTAGTGTAATGAAGCTGCCACTGAAATGACCAGAAGGAGGAAATCTCTCATCTCCAATCTCATGGCATCATTTGCTAAGCAGTTATACATGTGGAGTGGGGAGAGTTGCTATTTTTTTTCTACAAGCTTGAAAACCAAGCAGAAATGTTGATGAGTGTGTGGAATTTTTCTTTCTTTGGGGGAACTTGGGTCTCTCCTCCTTCAGGAAATAATAATAGACCTCTTAGGATGCGTATAATTATCTCATTAAAGTGAACTTTACTACCTTTCTATCTGTGATATAGATAAAATCCTTTATTATCTTTATTACCTATTATATAACTTTATTATCTACCTATTCTGTGATAGAACACTTATCTATCACAACTGCACATAAATTATGACCTCTTTTCGCATAGGAAGGAAAAAATTAAAAATCGGGGTGAGTACAACTAGGAAAATGTCTCCTAAATAGACAGGTAAATAAAGGTTTGCCTGCTTTTAGGTTGTAGGTGACTGGTTGGGGCAAGAGCTGAATATATTTAGTTCAGGTAACCACTTCAGCTTGACTGCTACAGTTGTTGTTTCAGTGCTTGGCCAAATAGCCTTTTATGTTGCAATCAAATAATAGATGCAAGATTGACAAGCAACAAAGAAAAAGAGCTTTCAGTCAACATGGACTGAAATCCATTATTGTGGTATGTACACTGTGCCGGGGACCTGTAAACACATCTTCATTGATCCCACAGAAAGATAGAAATATCTCCCCTTGTACGGCTCAATTAAGGCCCTTTTCACAAAGGTAAAGTGCAAACAATATTGAAGAAGCAGAAAGAGACTGACATTACAGTCAAACAGTAAATAATGGTCGGTCTCAGGAAACCTATCTATAACATTTCAAATTCCTGTCAGCTCAGATGAAAGGTGTAACCTCTCTATTGCCACCTCAGACAGACCAGAACATGGGCGGCTGAGCATTCCTCTCATTGCTATCCCCCTTTTACCAACTGACCAAATCAGTAAGGGGAAAAAAAAAGAATCTTATTTTACAGTTTTGCATTTTCATGGGTATCTCCGTGGCTAAACCTCTGAAAAAGATCTCATCTGTGAAGGTCAATAATTCATTCCCCACCCCCACAACCTCCACATTTAGGATCTGTTGCTGTTTATGTGAACACATTTTGTTGGTTATAAAATGGGGAAAAAATTAACATTCAGTGGAAGTGGAACTGGGTTTTCCTGCCAATTTGAAGTTTTATTAGAATTGCTCACTGCATCAATTTTAAACTTCCACTTTCATTTATGTTTAAATACTTGTAATTAGGAGAAGCTATTTGGGAGCTGCAGACACCAATAAATAGTTTGTATGGGTTTCTAAAAAGGTTGGCAGGATGGTCGGAAGCTCAGCATAGTTTATACACAGATTCATCTGTTATGTAAATCTTCATCCACAATCATTATTTCTCCATTATGGCTAATCAGCATTCCAGGAAGAGCAAAAAGAATTGGAAATGTCTTAAAAACAATTGCTCTTACACCTGCAAATTCTTTAACTTTAGCCATCAACTAACTAGACATTTAATCCTTTATTTCTCTTTTTTTAAAAGTGTCTAATAGAAATGAATATTGCACATTTATAAGCAATATTCTTATTTAGATAAAGAGGCAAATAAGAAACAAATTGGATTACCCTTTTATAACACTTATTATCCTGCATCTTTCTTTTCCTTCTTTTTTCCCCAAACATAAAATTCAGCAGAAAACAAAGAGTCACTTAACTCAGGATGAGGTGTAGGTTATGCCTGAGTGTAAGGAACAGACATAATGTGATACTTTCAATACCTGGGATCCTTGTGTACGGAGTGTTAATGAGGTGCTAACACAGCTCCTGGCATGGTCCTTTGATGTAGATTTATAATCAGTGTCTCTAGCAAATACTCAGCATAAGGCAATGCCCAATTCCATCTTTAGGACTCCAGGAAAAGCTTATTAGAACAATTTCGAACCCAGTCAGAAATAAACTGAATGCTCACCCAGTGTTCTACATTTCCCCCACATTTCACATAAGGTTCAAGAACTTGGTGTTCTTTTTATCAACAAGATGCTTATTGATCTCCTGTTAGGTAGTAAGTCCTTGTGCTACCTGTGATTACCCTGTATTTGAAACCCCAGCAATCATACTTGCATAAATTTAAGTTCCTTTCTGAAAGGTGGGATAAAAATAATTTTTTCAAGACCCTGGAACAATGAAAAGCAACATGTACTTTCTAGAATTTATATATGCTCAATGAAAACTTGTAGAAAAAATTATAAATAAATATTGACTATATTAAATGTTTTTCTCAGATTCCCTGGCTTAATTTCTTTCTTTTGAGGGACTCAAGTCTTTCCTTCAGAAATAGTAACAGACCTTTTATTGTCTATATAATTATGTGATTAAGATACAACTGGAACCCAAGCAATCGTTTCCCCGATTTCATTCTCTGCTAAGTGAACATTGACCCAGCCTCTATGATGTCTGATCCTTTGACTTCAACTTTCAAAATCCAACTGTCCTCCAAGTACCAGCAAAACAATTGTTCCCTTTACAGTCTCCTTCCTAATTTTCCATCCAGAAATTTTTGTTGTTGTTGTTAGATGTCCCCTAAAGACCTACACTTATCATGTCTTTAATTCAACAAGCTTATTTAAACCCATGGCTCCTCTTCTCTGCAAGAGCTGTGTGTTTTCTCCCTTTTCATGGCTACCCACAGCACTTAACAAGCTATTATAAGCATAATAGTTTTAAACAAATAAGGGAAGGGACCCCTCAATTTTAATTAAAGCTGCAAAATTAGCTCAAAATGAAGGTTTTCATGAAAGGTTATATCAACAATAGTAGTTTTATAAATAGAAAATAGTTAGCAAAATCACCCTAAATTTGTTCCCTTATTTTCTAACAAGAGTCTAATTCTGAATGCTCCAATTTAGAAAGAAACTGAATTGAACTCTAAAACTTAAAATTCTCAAAAATGAACCCTTTTGTGATGGGTTTTATTATGGGTAAAACATAAATAATTCCTCAAGGGAATAATATTTGTTGCCTATCTGCGTGTATGTGTCATGGCTGGTAATCTATCCTTATTAAAATTGGTCCTGAAGAATAGGAAGAGTTCAACTTTCAAGTGAGCTGAATGGCCCCACTTTCAGGGAAAGCAGGAATCCAATAGCCAGAAACTATGCAGACTTCCAAAATACAAGTCCTGTTTCATCACTTTGCTAGAACCTGCAGCCTAAATAAATCTCTCAGCCAACTATTGTCTCATTTCTCTCTTGGATGCCTTGAACAGCATTCCAGGACTGAAACACCAACCCATTTGCTTTCCCTCAATTTAAAACTATTTTAAAGTCCATCTTTAGGCAACTTTTTTCAATAAACTAAGAGGCCAACCGCTAAAGATGATTTATGGCACCTATTCCCTAGACTAGTAAGACTTAAGATCTAAGAATTAAAGAGGATATAAAGAGCTAATGGGTGGGCTAACTCTTTCTAGTACATAGTAAGTGACAAGCACTGCTTCTGTCATTCAGAGGACAGAGACACTTTGGTGTCATCCTCACGTTACCACTCAGAGATTTGTCTTCTCAAAATAATATTAAATTAATCAACACAAAATTCACAGAAAAATGGCTTAAAATTTATTTTGTCTTCCTTCTTCCTTTTCTTTCACTCCTCCCTCTCTCTCCCTTCCCTCCCCTCTTCCTTTTTCTCTTCTTTGCCCTCTCTCTTTCTCTCTCCCCCATCCCTCTCTCTTATTTTCCTTTTTCCCCTTTCTTTCTTTCCTCCATGCCTGCAAGAAAATGAAAGAAATAGCTCCAAATAGCATAAAACCTTGGCATTCATGCATTTTGCATTCAAGGTTTCAACTATCTGTAAACAACCCCCAAAACCCATGACATGCTGCAATGTATAATTTTGCTAGAATGGAGTGCAGGAATGAGTCCTTGGCTAGTGAGTAAGTCTTCTCACCCTCCCAACAGATCCATTCATCTCCATGTAGCTAGTTGTCTATTCTAGTTATTTTGTAAAAATGTGTGGAAAATATTTTATTCTACTTTTCTAGATGTAAACTTGTAACATTCTAAATCCTTTGTTGTCATTTCAACAAGCTTCACAGCATCTCCCCCCCTTCTTTATTTTATTTATTTATTTATATATTTTGCAGTTTTTGGCCAGGGCTGGGTTTGAACCCACCACCTCTGGCATATAGGGCTGGCACCCTACTCCTTGAGCCACAGGCACCGCCCAAGGTTCACAGCGTCTTGGCCAGAAGTTGATCCCATCTCAAGAAGATGCAACTCTTCATCTCTTTGCGTTTTATCATGAGATGGGAACAATTCAGTCATATCATCAGGCTTCACTTCTAATTCTAGTTCTCTTGCTATTTCTACCACATCTGCAGTAATTTCTTGCACTGAAATCTAAACTTATGAAAGTCATGCATTAGGTTGGAATCAACCTCTTCTGAACTTTCAGAAAGTGTTAATATTTTGACCTCCTCCCATGAATCATGAATGTCCTTAATTGTATCTAGAATGCAATTGCAAAATTGCACACAAACTTCATGGACATCCTCTATTATATTAATAAAACACCATGTTCAATATATCTAAAGAATCTTTAGATCTTAGAAATAGAGTAAGAAATAATAAACCACAAAGAAGGACTGAGAAAAAAATAGGACTTCTATCTATAAAAACATAATTAACATGAAATTGTACTCTTCCAAGTTCATTTCCCACCAGATATCTAATTGTTCTCTAAACATTCCCTGAACTTTCTTGTCTCTGTTGTTTTGCTCCCAGTACTGTCCCATTTTGAATTATGTTTTTCTCTCTATCTCCATGGATTAAAGCTTGGTTACAATGCCAACTCTTCCACTTAGTCACAGAAGACATTCTTCAAAATTAAAGTTAAGGCCTGGCTTGGTGGCTCACTCCTATAATCCCAGCACTTGGGAGGCTGAGGCAGATGGATTGCCTGAATTCATAGGTTTGAGACCAGTCTGAGCCAGTCAAGAATCCCATCTCTAAAAATAGCTGGGTGTTGTGGCAGGTGCCTGTAGTCCCAGCTACTTGGTAGGCTGAGGCAAGAGAATCGCTTAAGCCCAGGAGTTTGAGATTGCTGTGAGCTACGATGCTACGGAACTCTACCAAGGGTGTCAAAGTGAGACTCTGTCTCAAATAATAATAATAATAATAAATTATTCATATGGATCTCCATATTTTGTTTACACATTTGACACTGAGAATGCCTTTTATTCATTGTTGCTTGGCTTATTTGCCCAATTAGATTACAAAGAACCTGAAAGAGACAGGTCATGGAAAAGCCAACTTTATCCAACCTGGTTGAGCATCTTAACCATAACAGATATTCAATATGTGCTGATTGAACAGACTGGAGCTAAAAATTTTTTTATCCCTATAATATTCTTCAATCTATAGACATAGAAACTTAAGCAATGAGCATCAGTTGCCTAATTCTTGATTTTCCTAATTCTCACTGTGCATTTTGTATAAAAGTGAACCTAAAATTATGTCCCCTATAATATTCAATATTTCCACTGAGTTAGATTTATGATAGTAGGAGACTCATATTCTTTCTTGCATCAGATTAAGTCCCAGCAGTTCTCCTCAATTTATGTCAAGAAATTATCATCATTATTATTATTGATATTATTATATTAATGACAAAAAAAACTATTTAAAACCAATGATGTTAAATATATTTAAGGGGATTTTTCATCATCAACACAAGTTACTGAATTAAATTAAATCTGAAAAAATTATTTTTGTACTGTTAGGGAAAGGTAAATGACTTGGATGAAATCCTTCTTGGAGAACCTAGAAGACCTTGAATTAGAATGTAGGTTGTTTGCAGTTTGAACAATAATGCAAAAGGTTTTAAACAGAGAGGGGAAAAAAGAAAAAAGTTAAGTAGAAAACGTGAATAATAAAATAAAGATGAAAAGGCAGCTACAGGAGGTATTAAAGATGGTGTATGTCTCAGTAAAAGGAAACTGCACACTGAAAAACAATGTGGATAGACTTATAAATATCAGATAAACAATCAACCAGTCTTTAATGTTCCCTTTCTTTTGGATAATACCAAAATGGTTTCAATTTTAAAAAAGGAAATTTGGCATGAAAGGGTTCTGTAACATGGCCTGCCCACTTACAGGATTTAGGGTAAAAAATGTAAACCAGCTGTGATATTGAGGTTTAAGAATCATCTGTTGTCCACATTCAGTAGCTTTTCCCATGGAATTACAAAAAGAATTGTATGATGGATCGTCTGCATCCCAATTATATAATTACACAGTAGAAAAGAACAGCTGAAGAGGAGCCATTTCATCCTTGAGTCCAAGGCCTGGGCAATCTGTGCATGTAACGGATGGAGTCCTCGCTACACAGTGAACCATAATTTTATTATGAAAGAATGAAATGTTGGTTTTCATATAGGATTAGAATATGTATGTTCAAGCTAGTAGAAATAAAATTAGAACTAATATAAAGCTTCAACCTGAAAATCAACCAAATCTGAATGAGTTATTAAGATTTTAATATATTCTTAGGGGAAAAATGTTCTTGATGTAGGTCTTCTGCTCTTCCCAAGTGCATCCAGTCTCCAAGCAGGAATATCAGAGTGCATTCCAACAGATAAAGATATTAAAGGTGAATGCCAAAATTTTCTAGGTGAGAACCTAATAGAAGTTTCTGAACCTAATGGAAAAATCTAAGTGCTGAGCTCAGAGCAGGTAATCAATCATCTATTTTATCAAATATTTCTGTGCCCTTTGGTGTCAAGGGAGGTTATATAAAACCTCCATGCACATTCGCAAGCTCCGCCACCCTGAAAACATGACATAATGGAAAATATTATTTACAAAGTGTTGGAGGAGAAGTACAGGCAGGAGAAATTACAAAGGGTACAAAGTGGGTTGCAGAAGCCTCTCTATGAAAGCTAGTAGCAGGTGACTTTCCAAGACATCTGCAGCACAAACATTTGCTAATTTTAATTCTTAATCTTCATTAAAAATCACAATGAACACAAGAGATATCTGGGTAGGTAAACCGAGAAGGGGAAATTGACAAAAAATAAATAGCAGTGAAATAAATGCTGGCAAAAATCTGTTGCTTCCTCTTTCTAGGGTAAAACATCCTGGGCCCAAGAGGATAGGAACTATTTTTGCCTTCTCAGTTCATTTTCATTCTTTGTGTCTTGGCCTTTCTTCGTTGGGGCCAGTGGGTGGGAGGGGTGGGGGGGGTTCTGGCCAGTCAGCAACACTCCCCTTGCAGAGCCCATGTCTTTGCTTACTGCAGCAACGTGTCTTTCACTGCTACCACATGTGACACGCTCACGCTTGGAAATGGATTTGGAATTTAGTCCTGGGCCACCAGTACAAATTGTAGGGAACAGCTTGCTCAAACTCTGGGGGAAAGATGCTGACTTACAGTAATTGATAAGGTCATTCCTGCTGGATGATCCTCCGGTGGAGAAAAGGTAGCTGCTGTGCTTAGTAGAGAACTGGGAACATCAGTTCCAGAAAAAAAATGGCTTCACATTTCACATGACATCCAAGAATTATATCACTCCCTGTAGTCCACCGTATAATAAGAAGTCTGTAGCTTTCATTCTGTAAAAATTATTAATCATTTGTGGCTGAAAAATGAATCAGTGAAGTTAACCTACATTGTCAGGTTTGATTTATCTGGAGGTAAACAACATTCTAAGAGGATTTAGTGGGCTAGTGTTTAGTAAAAGGGTATGTCCAGGTCGTGGCACTACATAGATTGAATGTCCAAACATTTAAAAGCTCTTTCATCATTGGACTGAATACAAAAATGACAACCATCATTTGGTGACCTTAGAATGTCCCAGCTATTTGTAACGGACTTTTAGTAGTGAATCTAACCTCCTATCAGGCTGGGGTTAAATAAATGACAAGTTATTTTTCTGACTTTAAGATTAATATTGAGCTGCCCTGTTATAAATATGTTCTTCTGAATAGAACATTGAATTAAAATTATTTGGAGAAATATGAAGGAGGAAAGAAGAGAGAAGCAAAAAAAAGTTATTTTTTGTTTCCTTTTCATTTTATCTCATTAGATTAGTGTCTCTATACCTCATAATATTTTTCTGTCAATACAATGATTGTTACACTAACCACCTGTGCTAGACAAGCACCTGCCTTAAAAATGTAATTTTTGCAAAGATTTAAATTGCAAACTAGAATTCCAAGGCCCCCTGCCAAAACAAACTCACTTGTCTTTTGAAGAGTATGTTGTCTCCCAAGGAAGAATTTCCTGTACAATACTCTGTCTTTTGACTTAATAGAAAATCTCTTTCTCTTACTAATTTTTTTCCTCTTTGTCAGCTGGTTCAGGGCAATATCTTTATCAAGATCTTAAACAACCAAGTGGGAGGACCCTTTCAAATTCTTCGGGAAAAGGAAAACTTCTCTTAGGCATTAACTCACTCACATTTTAGGGATCAATTTGTTCCCCATGTAGTAGCCCCCCTTACCCATTAGAGATACCTTTCAGGACCCCCAGGAGTTGCGTGAAACCACTGATAGTATCAAACCCTGTATGTGGTATGACCTTTCCTATACATGCATATGTACGGGGAAGTTTAATTATAAATTAGGCACAGTAATCTTGTGCTTTGGGAAGGTTATTAAGTAAAATAAGAGGTCCTTGAACACAAGCAAAGCATGTCAGTGCATAGCCTCAGTTGATTGGCAACCGAGATGGCTACTTAGTAACTAAAGGGAGGGTAACACAGAGGGCATGGGTAGGTAAACAGAGAAGGGGAAATTGACAAAAAATAAATAGAAGTGAAATAAATGCTGGCAAAAATCAGCAGAAGCCAGTTCTGCTGGGCAAAGTGAGGGGGATTCACAGCCTGGGTAGAACCTCGTATGATTTCATCACCCTATGCCAGTGACTTTCAACCGTATGCTGTGGCACGGTGGTGTGCCAAGAGAGGATCTTAGGTGTGCTGTGAAAATTTTGCAAGATCATGATTTAAATTATTTTTGAAGGAAGTTCAAAGCACAGTAATTATATTCCTTTTTTACTCTTTTTCTGATCAACATAATTTTAGTGTCGTAGAAGTGTATAGGTTCAAGTATGCTGTGAGATTAAAAAAAAAAAAAGTTTGCGGGCAGCGCCTGTGGCTCAAAGGAGTAGGGCGCCAGCTCCATATGCCGGAGGTGGTGGGTTCAAACCCAGCCCTGGCCAAAAACTGCAAAAAAAAAAAAAAAAAAAACTTGAAAAACATTGCCCTACTCAGCATGATATGCAATTTAAAACTTTTAAATTATGTATTTCTGGAATTTTTCACTTAATATTTTTGGACTGCAGTTGACTATATCTGAAACTACAAAAAAGCAGAACCTCCAGTAAGGGAGGGCCACCACGGCACACATTTTCAGTAATGGAGACTTCCAAAAACAAATTTGAATGTGACGAGCGGGGTTGTTCTTTAATGTTCAAACTGTATTTGGAAAGCACATAAAGATTCTAAAGATGGTGAAGGAGCCCATCCTCCACCTTTTACGTCTTATGGTTCTCAGGGTACCATGGAGGAGTACAATATAGTGAGCCTTGGCTCCAGCCGTGAGAAGCATCAACATTCTGCACAAGTTCTCTTAACATAAACCTGTTAAACCGCACAGTGCACCGGAATGAAAATTAAAGGTGATTTTTCCTAATATAAACTCCTAGAGAGCCCCAAAGATAACTCAAGTAGGGATAGTGACTCTCTGATATCTCATACTGAAATGGTGGTCATAAAGTTGGTGCTCTGTGATGGAAAATGGTCGGTGGGGGCCCCCAGGAGGCAACACAAGTGCCAAGTGATGACGCTCATTAAGTTCAGTTTAAAGATAAAACTGGTGGGAACCTTGTGGGGCAATTCATAGGACTAGACCCCTGATGTTCTCCAATAAGGCAGACACATGCCAGCAAAAGCTCACTAAATAGTTAGCAAGAAGAAAGAAATTAAAAGAAAAGGCCATTGGTTTTGTGTGTGACATGGAATAAGCCTGAAATCCCTTAATACTACTAACTGTCATCATTTGTCACTTTCTATGTTATGACTAGGGAGGCTCACTTCTCCATGGGTCTTTTATGCTTCCACCCATCTTTTTTTTGTAATTGATACTTAACAGTTGCACATGTTTTTTCCTACACTTCTTGCTGGACCAAGAATGCAAAGCCTTGAGTGTCCTTTCCTGCGACCATTTCTCGGGGTTGTTATTTCTAACAAGCAGGCATGGAGGGATGAAGTAATCTCTCCCACCAGGAAAAATAGCAGGTTTGCTTCTTGTTGGCTAAATAAAAAATGGGTCCTCCAAGCTTCATGTCTCGACTGCAACACAAACACACGTTTCATGTGGGATGTCTACCTTTCCACCCTGTGTCAGCCTCCTGAGACTGATGGGCAAAGGGAACTGTACAAATGTGATGCCACTTGCTCTGTTATGGATAATATCAGCTTTTTTCTTTGACTCAGAAATTTCATGTGTTCTGGCAGCATCCATGAAACAGCAATGGGCTAAGTAATCGTCTTGTAAATAGAGTAAAACTAAATCCCAAACCCAACAATGTCTCTTTATACCAGAAACCTTGTTGAGGACAATATTTGTGTAGGATTTATTTTGGTACCACCTGAGTACGGGGCATGCATGAGATAAGAAATAATAAAGATGTGTTAACTAGATAGACGGCTGAACTAACTTATTTATCAATATCATAATATCAAATATTGTGTTCTTCCATACATAACATAACCTTATGACTGTAAAACAGACTTAGAGTTATGTTAAAAATAAAATGGAAAACAATAAAAAAAAGTATACCAACCCAACTTAATATCCACCTGCTTAATTGTTATACTTGAACAGAAGATACTACTACTTTATTTCTGAACAATTTTATACCTTAAAAAGTTATTCCATATTTCTTATTTTCTATCTTAAAATCAGGGAGGTAGAAAAAAATCATTATTCCTTCGAGGATGAATAAATGAATTTGTAACACAAACCCCAGATCATATAGCTGGTAAATAGCTGAGAAAATTCTAAAACCCAGATCTTCACCCTTTACAGTTAGGACTTATTTCAAAAAGTGTTGCTATCCATAGTATCTTAATTTATCCTTATTTCTTGTTTGAAGGCTTCCACTCAGGTACCAATTAAACTTAATGGATATAGCCCTGTTAATAAGGATTCTTATGTATGTGTGAGGGTGGGAAGGAATACAGTTTCTTTATTGAATAGGAGAAACAAGTCTGCAAATCTCTTCGTATGATCTGTTTTGAATAATATATCTTCTCACATCCCATATACTCAACTCCACAATGCAATGAAGCTAGTAGACTTAGGAGACGCATTTATTTTAGTATAAATTTCAAGAGCTAACCAATAAACTCAAGATTTTCTTTTTAAAAAGACAAATCCTACAGTGCAGTATCTATTAACATTGTATTGATATTAGACTGAATTTTTCATTGATTTATTTGTGAATGAGGCCAAGCTTTTACCACTATTAACACAAAGCTTACTAGTTTTAAATCTCTAAAGTCCTCTTTCTAAATGCTTGAGAATTATATGTGAAATATTAAAGAATCATTTGTTTGAACTAGTTTCCTCTCTTTTAAAATCATCTTAATTTATGATAATATATACTATTTCATGCTAAGTGAAATAAATTGCCTGAATGGCAAACAAAACGCACTTAAGTGTTATATGAATCCGAATCATTCACATTTCCATGCTTTCTCAAAGAAAACCTTTGAAATCTTAGCAGTTAAAACTTTACTTCAGTTCTCTGTATCTCACTATTCAGCATTATTTCCTCCACAGTATTTAGGATTTTTATCTGGCATGTGAGGACAAAAAAAAAAACAAAAACAGAATTTGAACAATTTTGTAGTTTTTCTTTATGTGATCCAACTGTCCACAAAAATAACCAGTGTATATCAAGATCATATTTCATTTCTATGTAATTGATAAATTCTCAAAATTTAGGCTAATGGAAATAACACAGTCCACGTGTCGAGGACTTGGGAGGGAGAGGAGTTGGATGATGAACACTTTTTTGACATAAGGTCATCAAATGCTCTTGGGGGTTCCAATGAGTGGCACAGCAGCAATGGGCTGCTTAAAATCTCATTCAGGTCCAGATGGATTTAGATATCTCTTGAAGACAGTTCTATGTGACCCCCAATTCACCTGTTTCTAGAAAAATGCTGTCCAAGTATTAACACATGCAAGTTGCCAATTTGGAGGCTGTATAGATTTATTTTGTCATTATTAATTCTATCTCATATCTAAAATTTAAAAATATATAATGAATTTGTTATTTTACTCAATCCCTAGACAGAAGGAAAATAATCTGTAATAACACATAACCATATAAAATCAATCATAGAGTGGCTCAATTCAATTCCATGCTAATCCTGAATAGCTGTTTATATATTATCTTCATATTTGCAAAGGCCCAATTCTTGTATGTCAAAAGACATAATTTTTGGAAACCCTCATCTTCACATTAAGCCACACAAAACCCAATGGTAGAGTCTTCTTAAAGGAAACATTAAAATACCACATGAACAGTACAAACAACCATGTACAGACCTCCAGAAAGGCAAACCCAGCAAACAAAGAAATATATTTCCTCCATCAGGGAGAACTCTCCTTTAAGCTCATTATTTTGCCATTTACAATCTATTTGAATGTCTACTTCTCTATTCCTAAGAATAGAGTTCTAAGAACATGGTTATGTTGCATAATCTGTAGCCACTTATCAACAATTTTGTCATCCAATAGCAAAGGAGGTAGGAAGAACTAGGTGAATAATGATTTCCCTCTTTCCAGGAAGGTGAACACAGAGCTGCACGTGTCATCTTTCCTGTGATATTACAGAATAGAATTATTTATATTGCTAGGAAATTTATGACTGAAAAGTAGAGGAAAATAGAGTGAAAATTCAAAGGTAAAGTGGAAGTAATTCTGCTATGATCACAAGCAAGGTAAACCTTGCTGCAGCTGATGTATCCAGCATCTACCTGGCCTTCCGTTGGTTTTTGTTAACCACATTGATAACCTTGGAATGTGCACTGTTAGTGGAGAAATTAAAATTTACACTGATTGTGAATCCAGGCTTGAACTAGATATTATGGAAAACACACACCAAAAAAACACAGACTTCCATTGTCGAGCAGTTTGTAATCTGTTTAGAAACTCCAGGCTCTGTTGCCTCTGATTGTTCCTTCCTATACAGCCTTGTATGTGATCCACTCCAAATAGTTTGCTTCTCCTTTTGGAATTCAAAAAGAATATTCTATTTCATTTAAAAAATGTATTTTTTAAAAATTGCATGAGGGAGTATCTTCTTTTTTTTTTTTTTTTTGTTTGGTTGGTTTTTTTGTTTTTTTTTTTTAATAATTTTATTGAATCATAATTATGTACATTGGTGCAATCACAGGGCATGATTCATATACATTCAGAAATATTTTGATCATACTGTTACAGATATCCTTCATGGCATTTCCTTGATCACTATATAA
>CAUYON010105200.1:0-11863 GCA_963573935.1 Arctocebus calabarensis
AACACTTGGACTTAACTGACATCTACAGAACATTTCATCCCAACAAAACGGAATACACATTCTTCTCATCAGCCCATGGATCATACTCCAAAATCGACCACATCCTAGGTCACAAGTCTAACCTCAGCAAATTTAAAAAAAATAGAAATTTTCCCCTGCATCTTTTCAGACCATCATGGAATAAGGGTTGAACTGAGCAGCTCAACTCTTGAGAATATTTTTTAATATAATTTTATCTTTTGAAGTTAAAAAAATACAGAAATTGAGATCAATAAAGCCTTGCCATTTATACACTTTAGAAATTAATAAGTGTGTATATTTTGTTATACTTGCTTTGGGTGTGAAAACTTTACTCATATTAAGGAGAAATTACCTAATTCCCCGCCACTGTCCCACTGTCTCCTACCTCCTTCAGAAGCAAGCAATAAAATGAACTTGACATACAGCCATCTAGTACATGTTTTTCTACTTTTGTCTCATTTGTATGTATCCATAAATAAACTTATTTTGTGTTTTGAGTTTTAAACCTTACATGTAAGTAGTAAATTGTATATTTGCCTGCTGCAACTTACAGGTTTGTCTTTATAGAGAATTAAATCAAACCGATGCAATTTCCATCAAGGAAGGATTAAATCCAGATCTCTTCTCTCATCATTCATTTCCCTCCAACATCTATATCTCATTATGAACGTCAAGGAGAACTTGATGAAAGTTGGCATGGCCGTCCACAGAGTTATAAGGAATAAGGAGGCTATAACTGTGGGAAGATTTCTCTTTATGAAAAAATAAGCCTATATTTCCTTAAAAACAGGGCTCAAACAGATTTCCAGAGCTCTTTAAAAGTAGAGACTTGTTAAATACTCTAACCATGCCAAGCACTTGGTGGGTAACAGGATTAGCAGGAAACAGTTCAATATTCTCATTTGAATATTTATAGGCATCTCCCTAAGATCGTTAAGGAATTATAGAAGTGGGAAGGGCTTCTGAGACTACTATGCCAATTCTGCCAACTTACAAACTAAGAAGCTGAGACCCCAGGAGAGTAAATGACTTATGCAAAGTCAGACAACTGGCTAAACCTGGACAATAACTCAGTTCTGATTCCTAGTTCACTGATTTTTATACTGATTACTGATTATTAAACTAGGTTCTATGGAGGCATCCCAAAGGTTATATATAAGGGTCAAAAGAGAACATCAAGCAAGTTAGTCTCTGGGCCTCTACCTCTGGACCTGGATTTTGAATAATTATCTTTATTTTCTCATCTGTGTAGGATGCAATGACTCTTGGAATCCCTTTTGGCAACAGTTCTTATATGAGCTATTATTTGGAGGATGTTCTCTGCCATTGGTTTCACACCATCAGCAAGATGCCATTATTCTTGCTAAACTCATTTGACAGAGTCTTGAAAATTCATCTAAACACTTAGAGCTGGGCCAAATTACTAAGTAATATTGTTATCACTGTTATCACTTTTGTATTCATTTACATATCATGTTAAAATATGTAAAACAGAGAGATTACCAACATGACTATTTTAGTCTACTAAAATGTAAAGCTCCTGCATAATATCAACTTTGCCATTAATTTATTAGCCAGCTAGGATATACACTATTTTCATTTGGACTGTCTTATTAAATAAAGGTGCATTTGTAAACCCTGTTGGTTGTCTAGCCACACAAAATTCCCCTTCTTCATTACTAACAGAACTCAGATATTATTCAAGGGTCCATCCCAGTGACAGACTATCTTTCCTAAAGATGAGCACACTGATCTGTGTCTCATCCCACCTAGTCTCCTTACTAAGTGATGTTTGTTTGTATCCTTCTGCCTTTTAACTGCTTCATCCAACAGAGTGTGCTGGAAGTGATACGTAATTTTATGAGACTTTGGAGCTTAGGTCATAAAAGGGAATACAGCTGACCCCTGGATTCTTTTTCTTGGATTGTATAAGCGCTTTTTGTAAAAAAAAGTCAAGAATCCACATGGAAAGGCCAGGGGTGTGTGTTCCTGCCATAGCTCTATCTGTTTGTAGCACGTCAATACTAAATATGTCAGAAGCCTTCAGAAAATGTCAACCTTAGCCTTTATGTCTCCTAGCAGTGGCTTTGGATATGCTGGAGCAGAGAGAAGCCATTCCTGCTGTACCCTGCCAGAATTCTTGACCCACAAATCCCGTAAGTGTAATAAGTAATTGTTTATGACATAATTTTTGAGGTAATTTTTTATAGAACCATAGTAACTGGAACAATCCTACACAGGACTAGTTCATTGACACTTATGTGCACAAGGGAAGCAAAACTCAATGGAATTAAAATAGGAATAGGAGACTAGGAATGGGAATAGGAGATGGGTAAATTCACACCTAAGAGGTACACTGCACTTTCTGGGTGAAGGGCACACTTACAACTTTGACTTAAAATATACAAAAGCAAGCTATTTAACCAAAACACGTGTACCCCCATAATGAAATTTTTTAAAAGTCCATGATATTCAGGCGACACTTACTCTATATTTAGTCCCAGAAGTAGATTCTGATTAAATTATGTGCGTGTTTTTCAGTCAAGGGCAGTCATGTTCCCAAGTGACATTTGGAAATGTCTTGAGACATTTTTGGTTGTTACAACTAGGGAAGTGGTGCTTCTAGCATCCAGTGGGCAGAGATCAGGGATACTGATAAACATCCTATAATGCACAGTACAGCCCATCCTTCTGCCCCAACAAAGAATTATCTAGACCCAAATGGCAATAATCCCCAAATTGAGAAATCCCTGAATTAAGGCCATAGCTTTGAGCACACAGACCTACCAATTAGTAAGCTACTTATTAAAGAAATTCTTAACAAATAGGTGGGAGTAAAAAGATGCTAAGGTAGTTACAGAAGATGATTAAATTCTAGTACCTAATTCTAAAAATTAAGATGAAGTTAGAGACTAAAAATGTTCACAAAAATACCAACTGTACTCCCTCATCTGATATGGGTACTCAGGTAGAAATCTATAGCTGTAATCACCCTATTTTCCTTAACAGTTTTTGAAAACCGTACTTACAAAATTTCTATACTGAAAGAGACAACGGTAAAGAAGGCTGTAAATCAGAAATGATGGCCGGATCTATGGAGTGTAACTTTGGTTTTGTAGATTCCTCCTTAGTAACTATTCATATCAACTGAAGGCTTAGTAAGATAACAATATTCAGACTGGGATCTCAGATTTCAAAAGTATGAGTAGTTAAATACTTTAGTGAGCCAAAGCATCTTTGAAATTTCCCTCCTGCCCCTTTGTCATCAAAAGAAATTAACTGTTGACTCTGATAGTTTTAAAATAATGTGTTAGAGTGATTGTCACACCAATCATTGCTGCAATGTCATTAGAGCTTTTAAAAATTTTACCTGATAGAGCATATCTTTTCTTCTTTTGTGATGTATACCTTGCCTTGAAGAATGCTATAGCATATTTCCATAGTCAAATCCATGTTTCCTTCATTTCTTTTGTAGAATGTACAGAATATGGCATGGATTCATTGAATTATAAAAAATAATGCATGAAAATTACTGCTTTGTAGTATTTACATTTGGGGTCTTCATCACCCACGTTCTACAGATACTATTGGACCCCATTTTCTTCAGGGAAATACTAATATTATCTCTGGGTGTGTATGTTTCCTGACTCTATCTTATTTCTAAAGGTTGGTGTTTTTAACTAACCACACTCCTCAGCTCTGTGTAGAAATCAATAGCACTATTCACAAAATTCTTCTTTCTCTCTTGCCAGGCAGTGGTAAGATTACCCTTACATTCCCCATTAACATCAGGAATGGCCACATGCATATGCATTTTGGTCAGGAGCTAGAAGAGCCAGTGTGTGCTCAGCTACATTCTCTTTTTCGTCCAGCCTCTGGTAGCAATGCTCCACATACCTGTCTCAATCGCAGGAGAGCATCATGCATGTAGGCCACTGTCCCCAGCTGATGCATGAGAGTTGGATAACATGAACTAGAAGCAGAAATTCTTGCTCAACTACTTATAGTTCAGATTGTCTAGGACCACAGCATGACAACTAGTCTATCTAGTTTGATGCATTTTGATAAAATGCACAGTGGCCAAACTTCTGTGAGGTTGATCCTCAAATAACAACACAATGTCTGTACTTTCAGTATTAAGAGTACACAATCCCATGCTAATCAATATGTAGCAAAAGCTAATTTACAAGAAATGATAATTATTCACTCTTCCAGCTACTCTTAAGTAACTGAATTAAGGCACACTATCATCAGAGTGCTGTGTACTTGTGCTACATTGGCTGGGCCCTTACAGAATTTCCTGAACTGCATTTTAGTGTCACGCAATCAGCCCTCACTGATGACCATTTCAGGAAACATCCCTAAGAAACTCATTATTACATTTGTTATAGTAACATGAAAGCACACAGAGTTGTCTGTTTATGAGAGTCTAGGGTTCAGTATGAGGAATGCCTATGCTAAAACTGGTTTGCCTTTACCTCAGGGAAGTTCTCAATCATGTCACTACTTCCCACTTTGTGCTGGCTACTAGCAAGTTCCACGTTAAATGTGTGGACCTTTTCTGGTCAAGTTATGAAACCACAAAACCATGTGGGATATCCCTAGGGAATTCACCAGTTGTCATTATTTTTTCCTACCAAAATTTTCTTTCCTTTTTTATTTCTACACTAAATTGCTATGTTTTAATTTCTGATCTTTTTTATTATTGTGTATAAGTAAAAAGGAAACTGTATTTTTAATACAGTTCCTCATGTTGTGGTGACCCCCAACCATAAAATTATTTTTGTTGCTACTTCATAACTGCCAATTTTGCTCCTGTTATAAATCATAATGTAAACATCTGATATGCAGGATGTATTTTCATTGTTACAAAGGGGTTGTGACCCACGGGTTGAGAACGGTTGGTCTATACCATATGTCTTGTTCCTATAAACTTTTAAAAAATCCTATTTTGTAATTTCTGAATTATTTTTGCTTTTTTTAGAAGCTTTTCATGTTTTTCTAAACCCTTATTTTATGTGTACATACCACAGAATAAAACTGAAATCAGTCCTAAGTGTAGCTCTTTCAGAGTTATTTGGTATTTTGACTGACAAGATTCTACCTCCATTATGAGTCCATAGCAATAAACTGCACTGTATCAATACAGGTCTATATATGTGCAATATGTGCACATACATATATGTATATAGCCTGTTAACTTTTACTGTTTTATCAAAATATAATGGGTGCTCAAAAATTACCTTCTTCTGTACTTATATTTCCATATTCTTTTTTTTTTTTTTGCGGTTTTTGGCTGGGGCTGGGTTTGAACCCACCACCTCCAGGATATGGGGCCGGCGCCCTACCCTTTTGAGCCACAGGTGCTGCTCCAATTTCCAGATTCTTATTTAACCATCCTGCTGTTGGGTGAGATTAGGAGTATACCATTGGTAGACCATGACTATCTATGACTTTAGCAGGACAGATCTTCCTGCGCTGGAGCCTACTTTTTGGAATATAATTTTAGAATGATCTCTGCATGGCTTAATGGAGCTTTACAGAATGTTGTTCTTCAGGTAATATGTTTGGCTGGCATATCTTATTCCCCTAATGCTAATTGCTATAAACATTTTCTGCAATTCCTCTTTGATGGTTACTTTTAGAAGTTTATATACCATGCAACAGGAGTTACCCTGTGACTGGCTATGATGGGACTATAGCACTTAAAGTCAAATCACAATTTTGCGTTATATATAGGGCTTTATCAGGTTTCCAGGGAGATGCAAAACAGTTTAATATTGTTTGATAGTTTAAAATGTTCGGTTAGTGTGTTGGAACACAAAGAAAACTAAGATCTCATTTGCAGTGAAGGAATGTAGAGTTAATGAAGGGGATAAAGCTGAATCTAAGTCATTTCAATACAATGACAAGGGTGTCTTGGAAGAGGGGTATGCATAGGTGACAGTGCCCAACAATGAGAAAAGACTTGAGATGAGCCTTAAAAGACAAGTAGAAACTATCCAGTTGAAGAAAAGGGGGGTATGTTTTTGCATGAGATGTAGGCACAAAGGCATAAAGCCAGGTGGGATAGTTTTATAACTGTGGGAACGCACAAGCGCTGTCACCTTTGCTGATGCACAGAGTGTGAAGTAGACAGTGGTAACAGAGAGGCTAAATATGAAGGCCGGATATACCATACTAAGGAGCTGAGATTTTGTCCTACCCTTAAGATGCCACTGAAGGGTTTTAAGCATTAGAAGGACAATTATGTGGAAAATGGACAGAGCTGAACTAAAAGGTGCCAAAGAAATAGAGATGAGAGAAAGCAAAGGGCCTTGGAAAGTCCATGCTGAAGTGGACTTTGAATTTATATAACCTTGGTAGGCAAAGACATGAGTCGAGAGCCTCTATTCATTGGAAATGATCTTATTTAAAGCATTAGGCATGTATAGAAATGAGTTCTTTTCCAGAAAAAGGTTGTTTCTGATTTTGCCTGAATTCATGCTAAGGAGTTATTTCTATAGGCTTGGAATTCTTTGCTTAGAAACGGAGCAGAACAGACTCCTGAATCTGGTTGAATCCAGTAGGGACTTTAGATCGTATCTCATACAGATGCTTTACATTTAAAATGAAAAGCAGAGAACAGAAAATATACAGATAGTTATCACCAGTCTCATCAAAAGAAGAGCTAATGTTTACACAATGCCTGTTATGTGTTAGGCATTATTCTAAGTTTTACTCAGCAGCATAGTCAATATGCCCTGTAGGTTGCCTCTGGGGTGATAGGGATCTGGGCTCCTCTGATGCTGGATTTTAAGATGGTTCTCACCATCAATGCAAGTTAACCAGTGGCAGGGGAGGTTCAACATATTTAGGAAAAGGTAGGATGCTCTGGCAGCCACTCTGTCACACTAATTCATTTATTCTGTCATTCACTCACTCATTCAACAAATATTTGAATTCATGAGACAGTCACTGTGCTAAGCAAAGGATGATAAATTAGTAAATAAAAATTGTAGTAAGATGAATTGAAACCAAATGAAGCAGAGACCCTATAAATGAGTAAACAAATTGATATTAATTATAAAAGTGACTGAAGTAAGAAGTAGCATGCAAAACCAGAAAATGACAGTGAGAGAGACCGAAGGCCTCCGAGGGTGACACTGTCGGCAGGACACAAGTTGGTCTTCAGTGGAGTGATGAGCTTGGACAATGACTGCAGGCTGAGATAACAGCGTGTCTACTTGTAGGAGGAGGTTGGTACAAGGAACTGGGAAGAAATCAAAATACCAGAAAAGCCTCTCTCTAATACTAACATATTGGAGATTATTGAATTCTTTTTTAGTAAGAGAGCTGATTTCCTTTGCTCAGGCAGACTGCACTTTTCTCCCACTTCTAGTCTTTTCCACTCTTAATAATGCAGAATCTATTACAAGAACAAAGAACCACGTGTCCACAGACACTTAAATATCTATGCCAAAGGTTAGGATTTTTGATTAATGCTACAGTAGGATTGAATTCAATTTTGATTTTTACAAATATTCTTGGTGTTTTCCCCACAAAGGATTTAAAAATGACCTTCCCTGAAACTTTATCAAAGTATAAAATCTCTGCCCTCTTGACAGCACTATACATTGCTGAAATTGTTTTTACAAGTGGCTCAGGAACTGTCTCTGGCACTGCTGGGTAATCCTATGTATTAAGTGCCCTTGTTTGTAAAGTCAACAGAATACTCTGCCATACCAGGGTCTATACAATGAGATGCTATAAATACCACAGCACCTTTATATGTGACGCAAGAAAAAAAAATGTATCAATTACATGCCCATATGAATAATTAAACACAAATATAGTCTAGCAAGGGGGAGGGGTGAAGAAGGAGGCAGCAGGGCAGGTAGGGGAAGGGGAAGGGCGATTGGCTGGATCTCACTCAACGTGAGCAATGTGAGGGTGTTGGGTATGCCCCCTGGGTGAAGGGCTCTTCTGCAACTGGAACTGTACCTTAGCAGTGAGAACAGTGTAACCTAGCAATTTGTACCCTCATTAATTTGAAATTTAAAAAACGTGAACATAATTCAAAGTTTTTCCTTGTTTAAAATTTACTTAAAGTCTGTTTCCTTGGCAGCAGTGGGCGTCCTGGATGTAGACCATGATGTCCTTGGGAGTTACTGCCTTGGGCCTCTTAATTGGCTCATTGTATCCTTTGCAGGCTCGTTCCCATGTTGAAAATCTACCAACTGTATAGTACGTCAATGCCCAGCAGGGACATGACAAACAAGCCGGCTTATTTCCTGTGTCTGGAGGACTACCCAACTGCCAAGTGGCCCACCTTGACCCTTAGTCACAGTGCTGTCACCAGAGTGACTCTGTCAATGTGGTTCTAAATTATAGCCTTACTCAGGGCTTGGGTCAGAATCTACTGTCATCTTGTTCCACCCTATTTAGGACAATCTATGCAAAATGCTCAGCACATGGTAGATGTTCAGTACATGGAAATTTTTTCCCTCTCAAGGGTCCTGAGAAAGGTGGTTTATTGTGATAATACCCTGGTTATATCTACTTTAATCTGCTCTCCTGTTAGCTGTCAGATTGGTCTGAAGTTATATAAGCCTATCTCTGCCTCAGGGGAAGCTTAAAATAGTCTGAGACGCAGGCCTTCCTGCTTGGAGACGAGCCCTTGGTTGGACTGTCTCATCACAAGAAGCAGGAATCGGAGCCTGTAATCTTCCAGGGCACAGGGTGTGTTTTATGGCAGCACCCAGGAGGAGAATAACCAGTAAAGGATTTGCTTTGGAGGCAGAAGCTTCACAGACTCAGCAACAGTTCCCTGGTACTTGGTGTATGCAGGGAAAGACAAACAGTGTGCGAGTGCTGGGAGTGCCAAGGACAAGGAGGGCAGTGTCAGGAGATGAGAGGAAAGGGAAGCAGTGGCTGCCTTGGAGTTCACACCCTGGCCTGCTACTCATCAGCGATGCAAGTCCGGCAGCTTCTTTTACAGTGTTTGTTCTTCTTCTACACACTAGAATGGGAACTATGATTTTCACAGGTAATTAGGACAATGCATGAGACCGTGGCAGGCACCCCCATCAGTCTAATTTGCAGGTCCCAGTGGGACCTATTTGGGATACCTGTGTGGGGAATATTCAACCTGAGTGCGTGCACCCTAGTCAGAGCTGCTGCTACAGGGAGGGGCGCCAGGCAGAATTAAGTGCTAGGGAGATAGTAAGAGGGAAAACACAGCCTTCCCTGGTGCAAACTGTGATTCACTGAGTAAGAGAGAGACAATAAAGAGGTAAGTACAACAACATATAATTTCAAATGATTATGAAGGGAAAAAAAAAACTAGGTTTAATGATAATGGAAAGAGATTTGTGATAAGATGGTCAGGAAGGGTCCCTCTGAAGAAAGTGGCCTTTGAGCTGAGACTTGGAGGATGAGAAGAATGTTACAGCCCTCTAATGAACCATGCAGGGCGGCATCCCTGGGAGAAAACCCCCGCCCACCCCTTCTGGACCTGACCAGCACCCTTAACCCCCCAGTGTCATCACCTGGGGGGTTTCTCCTGCCAAGCTCACCTGTGGCTCTTTCTGGTCTCTTCCTTCCAGAAATTATTTCCATAAAGCATCCACCCATTTAAGGTGCATGACAGACTGATATCAATGTGCACTGTACAACTCTGAGTCTTAAGGACACAGAAACGTGGCCTTAATGCCAAACACAGCTGGGGATCTCCAAGCAAACTGCTTCCAGAGAAATGAAATGTCTAAATGATTCTCAGATTAATTTGATCTCACACAGCAACCTAATGTTTTACTCCCATTTTTCTACCTTGTAGCAGTTTCATTTATATACCATTAAGCTCCCCTTTGCAATGACTTTGCAATTGTAAATGCTAGTCATTTATCAGTCATTTCACGCTGTGTATACTTCTCCAGGATTTAAATGCATATGTCTGCCCAAACCAGTTCTGTGGGTCAGCAAAGAAAATAGAAAATTTACCAGTATTTATGGTTCAATTCCAAATGAATAAATGAAAACTTGATCATTCAGTTAAGACCGATTATCTCAATAAATCACTGTGTAAAGGTTGTATGTGTCACATTCTTCAGTAATTCAATTGTGTGACTTTCTCTCAGAATTTAAAAGTGATAGGAATTCAATTTATGCTCTCATTTCTTCCCTTTTTCTGCCAAAAAGTATGTCATAATCCCCAGACATTTTGAAAAAGTCAAAGCAGATCATGAAATTAAAGGCAAATATCATTCTAAAATCCAATGAAGGTCTGACACAAGCACTTCTTTCCATATTTACCTGCAGTACATAGAGATTCTAATTTTATAAAACACAAGTTTTCAAAGAAGTCCCCAGCTCTCAGCAAAGCAAATTCAATTATAGTGATGATTGCCACAGACCACAGGCTCAGTTATTAGCAGAGTAAAGCACGAAAACTCAAACACTTCTCTGTCATATCTGTCTTTGATGACATGGTACTAATCATCAGGTTCATGTGTAACTGAAAAGAAAATTCGCAAATGTCTGATCTTCTGAAACAAATAGATTAATTCTGTTTTTTTTTTTTTTTTGAATCTGGTTAATCATATGCTAAATCAAATCAAGTGAGGGCAATCAACCTGCTGTGCTCAAAGCCTTCCCCTCACCTTTTTTTTTTTGAGACAGAGCCTCACGCTGTCACCCTGGATAGAGCCTCACGCTGGTCACCCTGGATACAGCAACCTCCAATTCCTGGGCTCAAGCAAGTCTCTTGCCTCTGCCTCCCAAGTAGCTGGGACTACAGGTGCCCGCCACAACGCCCGGCCATTTTTTTTTGGTTGCAGCCATCATTGTTGTTTTGCTCACCTTCCCCTACTCTCCCCCTTTCCACTGTGCTCCAAGCTTGTGTTCCTGTTCATGGCTTTTGCACTCACCATTCTGGTTGCTTAGAATGCTATTGCAATGGGTGTTTAGGAAAGTGGCTCCTTCTCTTCAGTCACATTTCACATCACATGTCACATCTGCAGAGTGGTCTTCTAAGTTTGCCTTAACCCACATCCCTCTCCTGTTTTGTATTCTTCATATTACGCATCATTATCTGCATTTTTTATTTGTTAATTTTTTCTTCTGTCTTGTCTACTACAATATAAGCTCCATGAAAGCAGAGGTCTTGTCTGTCGCTAACTGCCTCCAAAAGCAAATAGATAATTAGTTTGGAACAGAGGAAATACACAAAGGCAATGAACAAACGACTCGAGATCTTCAGAAAATAGGGAGGCACATCCTAAGCTCTTAGATGGATGAGATTCAACAGATCACCACAGTAGCATGAAAGTCCAAGGTGGCCCGCTCTACCAAATGGTGGGCTAACCATTTACTAGGAGACTTTGCAAATTGGCTGCTTTGGAGCCCTGGGTACAGAACTTCTGGGCCCTCTGTATTCCATAAAGGTGAACTCCCCTTGCACAGAATCATAATAAACTTTTTTCAGACTCTAGAAACTTCAACTTGTTCTTTGTAAAATAAAATTCTACAATTTGGGCGGTGCCTGTGGCTCAAAGACTAGGGTGCCGGCCCCATATACTGGAAGTGGTGGGTTCAAACCCAGCTCCAGCCAAAAACTGCCAAAAAAAAAAAAAAATTCTACAATTTTACTAAAAACAAAAAACTTTCAGAAAAAGATAAAGAAAAGTAAATGAAATACATTGACTTTTATCAGCTTGCTGCTGAGTCAATCTTCAGGCTAAAATGAAAATGATTTCAAAGGACTCAGATGTTTTTGCCCTTGCCACTTAACCAGATTCTTCAGAGTTCAACTCTGTATGCTTCCAAGTCTGAAATATCTTAGTCACCCCTGAAGGCTTCCTTA
>CAUYON010105202.1:0-26359 GCA_963573935.1 Arctocebus calabarensis
TTTCTTGATCACTATATAAAGACATTGATACTCTACATTTAATAAGTTTCCCCAGTACCTGCTGTATTTAAAGTGAAAATAGCATCATGTTCTAATGCACCGTTAGTAAACAGCTCGTGCAGAAAGTGTTGATATTTTCCTGTGTCTTTTGCTGCTTTATGCATTAACTTGGCCTTCCTTTCAGCCCCGCCCTCTATCTCCTTGAAACCATTGTCTCCTTGACATGAAAAATGTACTTCAGAAAGCCTAATGGCTAATTACATCAAAGGGAAGAAAGTCCAAACCTCAAACAAGGAATGATTAACTGCATAAGCTTTAACGGAAGCTATCACACCCTCAAAACCACTCCTCTTCTTAAATAAAAATGTTTCCAGTAATTTATTTTCTGACAAAGTTTGTGTTCTCTGCCCAGGACTGACTCCTGTTTTGTTCACTTCAGGGTTGGACCCAATCTAAGGCTGGCCTTGACCATGGGCAAAGCAGGCAGCCACCTATATAATACAATTTATGCAAATACAGCACATTGAAGGAATAGATGCTAAGTTTCCTGAGTGAGGAAATCCTGCATTCTTTGGTGCAATTTTGTCTCTCAAATTGTCCTTGATGGCATCCTAGTGGGTTTTCCAACAAAAAGCAATGACAGGGAAGATTGCTCATGGTCAAGTAACCATGAGAAATGCTGGGTTAAAATGTAACAAGTTTCCTTACCAACAGAGTTTAAATACTCTATTTTAAAAAAAAAGCACCAGGGAAGATTATTTATGCATGCCTTTTCCTTCTAAAAGTTCCTCAAAAGTAGGGACTATGTCTATAAAAGCAAAAAGTATACCCCCAGCACTTCACACAGCGTCTGCAATATAACCCTGTAATGTTCCAGAATAACTGAGCAAATCACTAGCCACCACTGCTGTGAATAATAATAATTTGCACCTCTACAATGGCATGAGTGCTTTCATGAGCTTCATCAACTATGCCTCCTAATAACCCTAGAAAATATTGGGCTAAAATTAAAATCAACAGCCCATTGATGGAGAAGCTAGGAGTCAGAGAACGATGCAAAAAGAAACCAGAACTTTTTAGGTATTAATATCTTGCTCTACGGGGTCTACGATATGGCAGCTGCTTGCCAAGACTTTTACATAGAGGATTTCATTTCATCTTCACAATAGCCCTGTAAGGTGCCAGCTGAGGAAACTCAAGTAACTCGCCCAAAGATACATTGGGGAGACAAGGGGAGGGTTGAGAATAGTCCCTGCATCTTCTGATTCTCGGCCTGAGTTCAATTTGACCATTCCTTGTGAAGTGGACATAAAAGTAGCATTGGGGGAAAAAAGCATTGCTCCTGAGAATTGGGGAAAGTAGCACTGGGAACAAACCTACCCTTAGACAAACATGAAATAGCCCCATCTAAACATCCACATATAAACTAATAGTCATGGTGGTGCATGCCTGTAGTCTCAACTCCTTGAGGGGGCTTAGGGAGGGGGATCACTTGAGTCCAAGACTCCAAGGTTGCTGTGAGCTATGATGATAACACAGCACTCTACCCAGGGCAACAGAGTGAGACTCTGTCTCAGAAAAAGAAAAAATATATATAGTTCAGGCATTTTGTAATTTTCTTTCTTCATTCTTTTTATTTTTCATATTAAGCTAGAGGAAATCCAGAAACTTTAGGGGAATGACCAAAAGAATTAGGATGCACAGATTTGAAAAGGTGGAGACTGACAAAGATGTGACTGGTAAGTCAAAGACATAAAATTTTTTGCTATGTCATAAAATGATGTAAAATAAGGTCAAGTAAATTCAATAGAATAATAATAGAATGTAAAGTGATTATGCTTGAGATTAAATGCTTTAAGGTCATCACGTGTAACATCTAAATTTAACCTTCAAATAATCTTTGAGGTATCTAATTTTAATAGGTTCTCTGTACAGTCAAGAAAACCAAAGTGTGGCTTGGTGCCTATGGCTCAAACGGCTAAGGCACCAGCCACATACATCTGAGCTGGTGGGTTCGAATCCAGCCCTAGCCCGCCAAACAACAATGATGGCTGCAACCAAAAAATGGCCAGGTGTTGTGGTGGGCACCTGTAGTCCCAGCTACTTGGGAGGTGGAGGCAGGAGAATCACTGGAGCCCAGGAGTTGGAGATTGTTGTGAGCTCTGATGCCACAGCACTCTACCCAGGGCAACAGCTTGAGGCTCTGTCTCAAAAAAAGAAAAAGAAATCACTGACCTTAATAGTACAGGAAAATAGTCATGACACTCCCTTTCAAACTTAGTCTCCTTAGTACATAATTTTAAAGGGCAGTGATACATATTGAATTATCTCCTTTGCTCTTGCCATCCATCAGGCAGGTTTTATTATCCCCATTTTGCAGAGAAGAAAACTGAGGCTGTGCCTAAGCCAAGACCACACAGCTCCTGGTGAAAAGGTCCAGAGCAGACCCACGTCTCCAGACACTTAGCCCCTTGTTTTTGCCCATTTCACATTCATTATTGCTTCCCTCAAAGCAGAATACTGGGCAAGAGTCTCATGCTGAGGGCACAGGCACTCTCCCAAGTCTCTACTCAGAGCAAAATCCCACTGAGCCTCCTGTGTGATCCTGGACACATTAGCGCCCTACACAATCCTCCCCCTTCTCTTGATTCAAAGAGCAACCCCCTCAGGGTTAAGCAATAGAAGTGGAATATTATCTGCAGATTGCTCTTGAAAAGCCTGTATTTTACCTGGATAAGCAAAGTTTCAGCAGTCTCCTCGAGCCCTCTTCTGGAAGCACTGGCCATTCATCCTTACCTGAGGGTAAGGTGGCCACGCCAACCAAAAGGTAGAACCTGACCGCCCACCATCACACATGAGGACAAACAGGCGCCATCTATCCCAACAGAAATCACCAACTATCACAATCAGGTTTTCTTCACTCAGTATGAGTGACAATTCCAACTTAAATCAAAAACATCAGTCTTGAAAGGCCAAAAATATCTGGAGAAGGCTGGTGGGAGAAACTCATTCAAGATTCCATCCCATATTTTCCCATGGGCTCTGCTCATAGTGCCCACACCTGCCGCTCCTCTTCAGGGGACCACCCTGGGACGACTGGAGCTGTTTTGGCCACAGCACAGAAGAAGGGTCTGGGGTTTACATATTCCGGGTGGACCTTTAGGCAGTGACTGACCAGCACAAGAGTAAAAATCCCCAGCTCTCTTCCATCACATTGGGACAACTCAGAAGCAAAATCTACACTCCAGAATTTCCCATTGGTATTGGAAAGATGCCATACTCCAATGGACTTGGCCAAAAATCATACCCTTGTTTGGCATCTTCCCCTCCTCCTCCCTGTCCTGGCTCGTCCAACCCCGACCACTTTTCCTAGGAGCAATTTCTTAACAAATCACTTGCATGTGAGTTCTCATCTCAGGGCCCACCAGTGGGACACCAGACCAAAGACACCAACCTAGCACAAGCGAAAGAAGGCGAAACAGAAACACGCGACTGCTGCTTCCTTCACTTAGAATGACGGTATGATCACAGCTAACGCTGCACACGGCTAGAGAACAGAACCCATATGTGCCTCACTTACCATGTAATAGTTTTCAAGATCTTGGGAGAGATTTGCCTCAATATACTGTGTTTTAATGTACTACTTTATCTGCTTATTTTTGCCCCACCTTTACCTAAAATGCTTTTATTTCCAGAAACAGAAAAATTTCTAGATTTTATTAAAATTTTGCATTAAATGAAATATCTCCAATCCTGGTCTTTCATTAAACAAGCATCAATGGAACATTTATGCTCATGCTAGACTCTACCAAAAAAAAATAAAAAACATATGAATGAAACATAGCTCCTATCCTCAAAAAACTATAACTGTTGCTCCATAGAAAACAATTCTGTTGCTTCTGGCCCTATGTTAACATCACGGAGACAAGAATCTAGGCCTCACCTGGGTGCAGTGGCACACCTGTCATCTCAGCTACTAAGGAAGCTGAGGTGAGAAGAACCCTTGAATCCTAGAGTTTGAATCCAGCCTGAGCAATGTATCTAGACCCAATGGCAAATAAATACATACAAAGAATCTAGGTCTCAAAATTCTCAGTCTAGTTCTTTCTTAAGTTTGCTAATTTCTCATTTTCTGGCCAATTTTCTTTATGGAGTTTTTTTTGTAAAATTCACCAAAGTTGTAGGTAACTATAGTAAGGATGGTGGACGATTGATATGAAAGGTATCATATATTGGCCTGCAGCTGGATTTGTGGACAGATACTAGATTAGAGAATGGGCAGGTTTGGGAGGAAAAATAAATCCAAAATGGTGCCCACAGTGCCTAGGGCTTATGGACACACAGTGGTGCTTTTTCCTTAGATAGTGAATATTCAATGTATCTTCCCCAGAAGGGGTGGAGGAGCTTGGTTTTGAATATGTTGAATGTGGAGAGTCTGAGCAAAGAAAATAGTATAACACAGATGTAGGCTGTATAGGTCCAAAGCTTGGGAAGATTTTCAGTGTCATAGAGGTCAAGTAGAGAAGAACTCCCAAAGAGAATGTGAGGAATAACGGGCAAAACGAACAACAGCATTTGATGAAAGAGGAAATTGCCACAGATCTTAGAAAAAAAATAGTTGGAAGTAGGACTATAGGATACGGTGTGGAGAGACAGAGTTTGAAGAATGGGGTCAAGTTCTGTAAAGCAGTTAGACAAATCTGAAGTGTTCTCATCAATGTAGAATGAACACCTACCTATTGTGAGCTCTCCTCCTGTCACATATGCTGGAAAAAGTAAGTATCTGTCACAATTTTCCTGAGTCTTTGGCTATAGACTTAGAGAAGAGGCTAGACCATTCAAGACCACGTTTTCCCATCTCTGACCTCCTAATCTCCTTTCTTACTTTTAGGGCTGGACTCTGTGCTAGCAATTTACTCCTAATAAAGTCAGTTTGTCATATATATCATTATTGTTTTATAGAAGACTATCAATACCCAACAATTTGGATCTAAATCCTGGAGCTTTGCATGCCGATCACCGGAGTTCAAGCACGGGATGCACAAAAAGGGTCCCGGCACACAGAAAATGCTTAATAAAGGCCAACTGGATGAGAAGCTGTCAGAGCTGGAGAAGCCAAGATTCTAACTTTGTCTTATTTCTATAAATTTCCTTGTTTCCGGAAAAGACTGTTAATAACCTCAACAGCCGTGTGTACGCATGCGTGCGTGGATACATGACACGTAGGACCACTGGCTGGGTGGAATGGTTACTGACTTGGAGGATTGAATTATGAATGATACAGTACAGAGGAAATCTGAAAGAACACGTTTTTAAATGCAAAGTCTGAGTGCTGATTGACATACTCTGTACGATAGTAAAATCTGGCAGGTGCATTAACTTGCATCCCTCTGATCTGTACACATCCACACTTGTCTTCTTAGGGTACTTGGTAATAAGCTTCTTTAAAGATCCCTGAGTAAGCACTGAAGATAATATCTGGAGTATGTAGCACTCAGTCCTTTTAGAATGGCTTTTTCCTGCTCCTTCCGTTTTCTTAAGAAAATGTCAGTTTAATCATTTCCTAATGCTTTGATACTGTGTTTCTTTACATAGCTGTAGAACACTCACTTCACTGTTTTAAAAGCATGAATGTAGATGTAAAAGTGCCAGTGAAATGAGATTACTTTTTCCTAATGAAATAACCAAAGAGGAGTTTGAAGTTTCCTAAACTTGTATGATGTTTTTCAGAGCAAATAATAAAGTCCAAGCCTTCCAGCGTGTCTCTAATTGAACAGAATAACATTTCATATCTTACTGAATATAAAAAAATGTTACTGGGAAATAGGGAATCTGAGGCAATCTGTCATCGATCAGGTGGGGCAGCCGTTAGGTTGAGAATTTGAGCAATTGGGGACTATAAAGAGGAGAGGGACCCCGGAACCAGGGAGGCTGAGAAGCTGCCATCACCGATCCTGAGTCCTGGTGCAGGACTGATGTGGCAGTGTTAGCGGGGGTTATAAACTCACACTACACTTTCTGGAGGCTCACCCATGAAAGACCTCACCCAGCAAGTGGGGAGCAAATGAAAAGGGACGGAAGCAACTCACAATGGATACGTGACTTTTTGCATTTCTGCTCAATCTCTCCTTTCACAGCAGGCTGACTGGGGACTTCACTTCTCAGCTTGGAGACAGAAACCCAGTCACATCTGCTCAGACAACACGGTAGGATTTGGGGCAGGAGCAGGGAGGTAGAGAAAAGCAGGTGAGTTCCTTGTACGAGGCCTAGTAGATGAGCAAAGCAGAAGCTCCGAAGACCAGTGAGAAAGGTAGTGAGACCAGGGCCAGAGGGAGGGAAGGTCTGGCTATGGCTAGAGAGAAGTGCCAATTTCTTAGTCAAACCAGTTGAGATTCCAGTTAGGGTCATAAAAACCTATCAATTCTAGACGTGATTTGTCAACTGAAGTGTGGGGTCAGTGAAAGCTCTGGGCACTCGGGGCTACCCCAGCTCTTTGGATTTAGAGATAATGGCAGTGAAACTTATTCTAGCCTCCTGTAACTATTGGACCAAAAATGTTAAATGCTCCTGATGCTGGTAGGATCGAGCTTGGGAACAGGACGGGTCTAAGCTTGTCATGCAAAGTAGGACGGGGCTAAGCTTGTCATGCACAGGCCTCATATTTTCCTGCTAGGTGACAAGAGACCAAGGAATCTTCCAGAATAACATCCTGCCACAAAAATAGAGACATGTAGAGAGAGCTGTGTTAACATACATTCTCCTGTATAATTGAATTCGTAGCATATAAATATATTAAAATAGGTAAGCTGTATTTTTGAGGTACTACAATTCAGTTTGTGGCAGTAACTGGACTTCTAAGGAAAGCTCACTTTAAAAACCTTCTAATAAAGAAAGACACAGGTACTACATAATACTCCCCCCCCCCCACAATAAGCCATTGAAAAATAAGAGTGAATATGAATTTCACAATTGGCCTTCAAATTCTTGGGTGAATCCTATATTCAGATTTCATCAACATCTTCCTCCAGATTCCCTGTGAGAAAAGATATACAATCACAGCTAAGGTTTTTCATTCCCTAACTTTCAACAGCCAAAAGAGCACTAACTTTCCCCTTAGCATCTCTCTCCTCCTCTCTTGGACAAAAGACCATATTCCCAACATTTCCATGGTATGTAATTCGAATGACTGTTTCCTAGAGAATGTTGTTTCTGTTTACCTTCTGCTTCAGTTGGCTTTCTAAAAGTATCCCTTCCAAAAGATGTGCCTTGCTGCCAATGCAGGGGCAGGTAATGGTGGTGAGGTGACCCATCACTTTCCCCATCCTTTCTGGGCTCGATATCTGTTTGTCCCTCTAGGGGGTCTCTCTGCCCTGCTCTGTACCCCAGGACCCTGACATCTGTGCACCATGTTAGCAGGCCTCCCTTCCCCCCTGGCTCCTAGAGGGGTCTGGCCAGTGGGAGGCTCTGGCAGGAAATCACAGGAGAGCACTTAGGTGTTGCCGGCCTGGCTCCTGCTCTGTGGAGCTGTGGCTGCCAATGGCTTCTGTCCTGGAAGGAAAACCACACAGCTTCTGCCAAGCCACCCTGTCCCATAATCGGGTCTTGCCTGGCTCTACTCACAGCCCTCTCCTCTGACTCCTTTATCCCTATGGGCGAGAGAGAGAGGCTGTAGGTGACTGCTAACCCCAGATTGTTCATCATCCACCTGGCTTTCCTTGACTCCAGCCATACCTCTGAAAATGGTGCCTTCATTAACCTCTTTCTAATCACCTCCTGAGTATCCCGTTTGCTTCCTGCCAGGCCTCTGAATGAAAGGCCTCTTCTATTTATTTCATGGTCTGTCAACACGTTCAGGACACACTGATGAGTCAACATCATGAAGAGGAGATACAACTCTTGCCTGGGTCTCCAAAAAGACTCACAAAGCAGGCAGTTACAATTGAGGGTTAAAATGGAACCTGCGGATTATCTGAGGGTTTCAATTATCCTTGTTACCCTCATTCTATCGTGCACAGAGAATTGAGAATTGGTTGTGTCAAGACGAAGTTGACACACATCACAGAGGCTATACAGCAGTCTATCTGCTCATTAAGAGTTTTTTACTATGTCCCCCTGATCTTCCACTTCTCGCAATGCTTTTGATGTGGGTTTAATTCTAAGTTCTGACAGAGAAAGGGTCTCACATCTGCAGTCCCCAGTGCAATCTTCACATGACTGTCAAAAATGCAACTATTTTGTCCCCAGGCTTAAAGTGCCAGCTCTAAAAAAGGTCAAGGACTCTCCCTGGGAACCTCTACAACATTCAAGCATATACTTAAGATCTTCGTTTTATCTCGCACTTTTCGTCAATCTAACGGTAATTTGGATATCATATTTCCATAGGCCCAATGTACACTCAGCACATTCTAAAAACAGAGAATAATTCAGCTCTCATTTCCTTGCTCAGACTGCAGTTCTACCTGCTGTGCTATAGAAACACAGATAGGCCAAATTTAAACCTAAGAAGTGTAATGAACCATTCCCCGGAAATGAAAGTCACTTTTCCTTAGTAATTTCTGCACATAACTCGTAGGGTTATTTCTTATTTTTGTCCTCAATGGTTTTTGATTTCAAGAGCGACATGAAACAAAATCGTTAACAAGCAATAAATAGCAAGTCTTTCCTCATTAATTACCAAGGAAATAAAATGTTTCTCCACATGAAGTCTGGTTTCTCCACATGTGACATCGTTTCTCCACGTGGAGCATAGTTTTCCTTCATTTTTAACACTTTTTTGTTAAAAATTCGTGTAAATAATGTCTTCCATACTGCAGCTCTTCTTACAAATAACAAAATCATCCATCTTCAATGGTTTTAGGAATTGGAGTTTATTCGGAATTTCTCTAAGCAGAACTGGGGTAGACAGCATTACCATCACTAATTAGTTTCTCCTAACAATAGTTCTAGGAAATGGGTAAATATTTCTTATGATTCAGAGAGGGCTGTTATTTTGGCCAAATGGTATTTTGAGAGTCCCCTAGAAGTTCTGAAAGTATGATTTGTGCAATCTAGAATTCATTGTCAGCCTCTACTCTTTTTAAATTGCCAAGTTTGGGATTAAAGTAAATAGTGTCATTTATTTGGCCCCAAAGTGAGCTAGTGTTGCATAGGACCACCTTTTAATGGGTGGGCTCCTGGAGTCAACCAAACATGGCCACATCTTAGTGATTCAACTAGTGCTGTGTTACTTTACAGTTATATTGGCAAGTCAATGGAAAAGTACCTAAGAATAGGGACACACATGTTATCTCCAGAGAGATATTACTTTTGTATAAAATGTATTAACGTGTTCCAAGCACATGATGGCTACTATCACTGTTTATTATTAGGACTATGCTAGGAATTTTGTACACAACAACCACTTTCAAGTAAGATGATTCTCTTAAATTGCATTATCAGGTGATGAGATTTTTACTCCAAATGTGTGAAAGGCAAAAGAACCCCATGATTGTTTCTTTCTATAAAAGGATAAATTCTTTAAACAATTTGTGAAAGAGATTTAAACAAAAAAAAAGTAGCTATAGCACAGTGTAGGGCAGAGAACAGAGAATTTGTCAATTCATAGACTTTTAACTTTGAGCAAATCAGTAGAAGCTTTGGGGGCTCAGTTTCCTCCTCTATTAAAAGATGTGGGACTTAAACGATCTTCACTTTCACAACAACCACTTAACATTAGGATTCATCAGGCTCCTTGGTGTACACAGCATAGCAATTAAACACACAGGCTTCGGGGCCTCTGCCAGAGTTTAAATTCTCACTCTGCCTTTTACTGTCTGTGAAGTTGCATGAGTTACTTACCCTTTCAAGGCCAAGTTCCTCATTCACAAAAGGGAGACTCAGTGGTGTGCTGGCTGAAGAGACTCAGGAGAGGGTTGTGTACATCTCTTCCCAACTTCATATTCTGCAGCATTACCCTGATAGCTTGAAATCTGCCATAATGAGAAAATTTACACCATAGGAAACTGGCAAAAGCTGCAAACGGAGGCTCGCCCTCGCCCCTGGGGAGAGCCAGGTGTTAGACATTTAGCAGAATGGTCCTGGGGGTGATAAGGGTATTTAGTAAGGAGTTTTTCATAGTATTATGGGAAATAATTCTTGAAAATAATAAATCACTTAACATGGTTCTAGGTACATATTATACTTTACATAAATGTTATTTTTATACTATTACAAACTGTAGCCTATTTTTAAAAAACTATAGGAAAATGTGACATTCTTCCAAATCTTGCAGATTCTAGACACAAATCTAAGGCTCCACTGAAATTTATATGAATCTAACTTTTCCTCAGCTACTGAGCAAAGTTATTTTCCCTTGCACAAAAAATAATTCCTTATTTAAATTTGCATTGACAGGTCTCCTGTTAAGCACCATCCCCAGGTGGTAGTTTTCCTCTTCACAATTTGAACAAGGGTTTTTCCTCTTAGTTTCTAGATTCTGCATAATGTGGGAAAACATGACTAATTCATTTCACAACCAATTCTAGACCTTATCTAGTCTCCCAGTGTGAGCCCTCTTGTTTTATCTAGCTGGAATCCCAGGAGATCTCCTATTCCCTCCCTTCTCATGCTTAAAGTCAATTTTACTTTCAAAACATCTCTCCAGGGCAGCGCCTGTGGTTCATTGAGTAGGACATTCGCCTCATATACCAAAGGTAGCGGGTTCAAACCCGGCCTCGGCTGAACTGCAAAACAGAAACATAGCCAGGCATTGTGGTGGGTGCCTGTAGTCCCAGCTACTTGGGAGGCTGAAACAAGAGAATCGCCTAAGCCCTGGAGTTGGAGGTTGCTGTGAGCTGTGTGATGCCACGGCATCCTACTGAAGACTCTGTCTCTACAGAAAGAAAAAAAAAAAAGACAGCAAAACATCTCTCCAATTTGTTTTTGTTTCTCTATTTCCATTCTCATCATCCATGTTTGAGCCACAAAGTAACTGGTGCTAGAACTACGGGAATAGTTTCCCCGCTGGCCTCTTCCCCTGCCTACCAGATCACCGGCCTGCCCGTCTGACCACGCAACCCTTCTGCCTGGATGCGTCCAGAGCCTCCCCACTGCTCCTGAGATGAAAGTGTGACCCCAGAGAGCTCTTGCTTCCCCCAACCCTCCTCAGGCCCATCTCCCACTGAGAGCTGGGTTCCTGGCATCCTGACCTTCTTTCTGCTGCTCAACTGGGCCCCTCTTCCTCTGTTTCATTCTCTCCCTCACTCCTTTTTACTTCATCCTCTAACCTCACTCCAAGTCAACTGAGGCAGGAGAATTGCTGGAGCCCAGGAATTTGAGACTGCAACACTGCACTCCAGCCTGGGAAACAGAAAGAGACCTTGTCTTCAAAATAAGAAAAGAAAGGAAAATTCTAGATGTCACATAGTTGCTGCTTCTTCTGACTTTCAGGTTGGGCCTCAGGTGTCTCCTCCTCAGAGAAGTCTTCCCTGATCATCAAATCAACCCCTCCATACGCAAAGTAAAATACTCCCTTCCTCCTTGTTCTGTTTAACTTATAGCATTTAGTTGTGTAAAATAATCTTAGTTATGTGTTTCTTTTCTTTTCTGACTGTCTTACCACTAGACGGCAAAGCCCATAAAAGCAGGGACTGTTTTATGCCTTTGGATTTTCTCCACACTTCCTCTTTTTGTCTGCTTTCCCCACAAAACCCAAATTTTCACAGTGTCCGTATTCATCTTCAGCCTGGGTTTATTAAGCTCAATCCTTTTGAGTTTTGCACCTTTTGAGTTTTTATTACAAACTACCTTCCTATCCCCCCCCAAAAAATCTTATTAAAGATATTTATACAATTTTAAAACATTTTTAGCATATAATTTTCACAAATGCCTAAAAACGTTTGCATAATCCAAGACCCAGGTGTTTGGTTTCACCTTAAGTAGTAGTTGTGCTCTTGAAAATATAACTTTCGGTTATTAGAATCTGAAATACAGTAATGTAATTACTGCCTACATTTTTCTATTAACTGTGTGTCCCTCTCATGGATTAGAAACTAGGATACAAAAACAAGACCGCTTGTGGGCGGGAACAGTGACTGATGTCTGTAATCCTAGCACTCTGGGAGGCTAAGGCAGGAGGATTCCCTTGAGAATCAGAAGTTCAAGACCAGCCTGAGCAAGAGGAGAGACCCCCCATCTCCACAAAACATACAAAAATTAGCGGGGCTTTGTGGTGGGTGCCTGTAGCACCACTATGTGGGAGGCTGAGGCAGGAGGATCACTTGAGCCCAGGAGTCAGAGATTGCTATGAGTTAGGCAGATGCCCTGGCACTCTAGCCTGGGCTACAGAATGAGATTCTGTCAAAAAAAAAAAAAAAAAGATTGCCCTTCTGGAATCTATATACAGTCTGTGGGTGGGATTTTTTCATTAACTTTTTCTTTATTAATAGTAATTTTTTCCCTTATTCCTTATTTTTGCATCTGTTTACACCCATATCTTCATGCAAATTTCCTAAAGTCAAGGCACAACAGGATTCAGAAATGTTTTTCAGTGTATCACACTCTTCCTTTTGGGGGTTTTTTTTTTTTTTTTTGCAGTTTTTGGCCAGGGCTGAGTTTGAACCCACTACCTCCAGCATATGGAGCTGCTCACCTTCCTTTTTTTTTTTTTTAATAAATAATCACATAATCTCTCAGGAACTTGTTTCCTTTGTATTCAGAATTGGAAAATTATTATTCTTTCTTTCAGTTAAGAAACATTGAAAATAATAACATTAATAAAAAGAAAAGGAAAGCAAGATATTATAAAAAGCTGAGACATTCTTCCCTTTCTGGGACAAGTTTCCTAGGAGCTGCTTTTTAATCCAGTCTGCTGATTCCATTGCCAGGTTTTCCTATTTCTATATTGCTGATAAACTTTTGAAGACATTGTTTATTTACTCACCTATTCAGGAATTGCCTAATTCTTGGGCACTTACCCGACACAAAAACTGATAGACTTAAGTTAACACAAAATATCAAAGTCCTAAACTAACGTGTCTTCTAACCATAAATATGTAAACTAAAAATGTTGAAAATTTTCATTTAAACAGACCTCTAAGTAAACATTCACTTCAAACTTCAGCCCTTGAATAGGTGAACTTCAGCTGTAATGAAATGCAAATAACTATGTTAATGCAAATGTTAAGGCTACAAATTCAAACATAAAAAAGTCAAGAAATGCAAAAGTTAAGGTTCTCCTAGAAACATTAACTCACTCAAATTGTACATATAGAATATTTCCAATTACACGGAAGACAGCAAAATGTGATCCCTTAATGTACAGTGTGTGCAACACGGGTAAGTTAATGCTGTTAGGAGAACGTTAAATTTTACAACCTCTGACTTTGTTTTAAAAGTTACTGCCTGAATATTGCGTTATTCCTATCCTTATAATGCTATGTTCTTAAAGCAGAAAGAAAACAGAACAGGAAGAAATGTCATTCTATTTCCCATCAATATATTATTTTAAATTTATACCATATTTTGGTTAAGGAGTGAGATTAAAATATGTTGGGGACTTACTGAAATTTTGCTGGTTGAAAAATGTCTGCTTTGCTTGGAATAACTGAATGGTACTTTGAGATATTCCAGGATACAGATTTATAAAAATGTATAATTAATACGTGTAAGGTTGTATTTGCTGTTATTTGTGAACAATATGTAAATTATGGAAAGAACAAAAATTCCATTCATAAAGGGAGAATTTTTATAAAACATAAATTTAGAAGGGAAATAAATACATGTACATCAAATAATTAAAAATTAAAATTCTATGATTTTTTTTTTCTTGATCTAGAAACAAAGACATTTTTAGTATACTTTTTTTCAGGGCCGTTCACTCTTCCACCTTTCAAGAAAAGCATGTGTTTTGTTTAAATATTTCTGAAAGTTGAAAATATATTTTGCTTTGTATTTTCAAATTTAGCTAGCATTTTTTTCTATAAATATATTTTGCTTTGTATTTTCAATTTAGCTAGCATTTTTTCTATAAAACATTAACAAAATGTTTTGTTAATGGTGTAAGATTGGACAGGATAAATCTGTCTTAATTAAATTATGATGTTGCAGAAACCAGATAGAGGAGAAATGAAAGAAGAGCAATAAATGGGCGATCCAGAAAAATGTGCAGTAATGTCGTTTGGAATGAATATCTCTGAGGACAGATAGGAGTCCTGTGTTTGGTGCAGGGTCTCTTGGTATTTTCTTTGTTACTCAATAAAGGAGACATATTACCCCATTCTCATGAAGGAGAAGTCCTCCAATGAATGGGGACCATAAAACTGGAAGGGAAGAGCAGCCAGGGATGAACAAAGCCCCAAACACACGCGGCAAACACAGCCGACCATGTTCTAGACTGATGACTCACTTCCAGCTCTCTGCTGAAAGCTCTTGATTAACTACAATTTTGAGCAGTGTGTGTATCCCATTTAGCAGGTTCTCTTTAAAAATATGTCAAGCTTTTGAACTCCCAATATAAACCGGTATTGTCTTGTCTTCTGACAATTATTCAATCAGATTTCTTTTGTGAAGATCTCAAGATAGATACCGTCACAGTCTGAAAACTAGTGTCATGGTTGAACCATCTGATCTTAGACTTTATGCCACAAATAAATGGTATGTTCTTAAATAATTACCAGGCCTTTTGACGACCACCTCTCCCGACTGTTGAAATGCCTCCATTGTCTCTAGCACTGCAGCAGGAATGTCCCACCCCATTCCTGTTGTTTTCTCCTTGCAGGACTTTTCCATCCTTAGCACAGAGAACCTTGGTTAGAACTGGGCGGGGTGGGGGGGGGTGGTGGTGGTCAGGAATTGAACTATGAATAGTACACTTGATCCCTTGGTTCTTTGTCCATGAAATCAGTGTCAGTCTTACGGATTTACATCACAGAGTTTCTGAGAGACCGTATTTATTAATATTCGTTTGTGCTTCAGAAATCCCTAAATCAGAAATTCCAACTCGTGTCATCTATGAATTTCTTACCTGTCTATTTGTTTTCCCCTCAACTTGAAGCCTGGGCTGATTTAAATATCAAGGGAGTTCTTTGACAAAATAGTTTTCTTAGGATTGAAGGGTTAATGCCATACTGCTTTAAATGGTTCAAGGGTTGCTACAAGTTTAAAAGCTTAAATCAATGTTAAATGTGAAAATTTCAGAAGCAAACCAAATATATATGGGGGGAATTAATAAACAAAGAAACAAAAAGGAAAAAATCTTTTCTTCCATTTCTAGTTGGAACTGCTATTTTTTACAGCTAACCGAAATATTTCAACATTTGAAAAACATCAAAATAGCTAGAATTCATAAGTCTGAGAAGGGGAAAAGAGAGCACTTTGCTAAAGTGAAGTAAGTTCAGCATTTGCAATGTAATTCAAGTTGCACTTGTAATTCAGGTCCTGGAATTAACCCACTCAACCAAAGCTTGAAAAGATTTAGATTTACTCAGACTAGCAACAATACAATACTGCCTTACAATTGCACAACCACCCTGTCCTTTGGTGATACATCCAATACTAAATTATAATTCTAAAACTCAGTTTGTTGTTGGAAAAAAAAAATCTGTGCATCATATCAGTCTGTCTCGTGGCAATTTAAAAGGGGAGGGGAAACTCAACCAGTTTTAATCAGGCCAGGATAACACCTGAGCTCTTCTTACAAACACTTTTTTTGGAAATGATTTTTACCACAATTTTTAACTATAAAGAGGTGAATTTTGGATAGAATTCCTGGATTTTCAGCTCATTGAATAGAATGAAAAGAGTAACTTTCCAGGTATTGTGGGTTCGGGGTACAATTCAGGTCATCAGGGCTGCCATTTTATTTTCCAAGGTTGCTTCCACCAGGGATTCATCTCACGGCGGGGTGAGAGGCTGCATAGGTTGGAGGAGATGGATTTGTGGCACTGTGTGGTGAGACCGCCCGTCCATGAAAGTTATTTGAAGGTTTCCTATGCGATAGGAAAACTCAGTTTGACATCCCTCAAAGCATCCAGGAAAAGTATTTTACAAAAAGGAAAGCAATTGTCTGCCAAGGTTTCTCAAGGGCATTTCTAATTGTCTCATTTTTTCTTATGATGGACATTTTCTGACAGTAATAAACAAAATTTAGTTAGACCTTATGATCGCATAATTAAAAAATACATATGTGTATTTTGTAATATTTTACAACGAAGCTGTGAATGGAACTCATTTATTTTAGTTCACGAGCACACAAAAGCAGAGAAAACATTACAATATGAGTGAATCAGTGCATGAGATGAGTCCCTGGTGGAAGCAGTTACATCCCAGGCACACCAACCAACTTAGACATGCAGAGACAATGTTCTAAACTACATGTTGCAGACATTTTTTTTTAAGAACAGCAAGACAGTATTTCCATGATATTCTAAAAGACTGATATTCGATAATACAAAACACCTTCACCTTGTAAATCAACGCTTTGGTGGAAAGACCTCCAATTTTGCTTTGTTCATCCTATGCAAAGCAGCATAGTTTCCTATTTATTTAGCTTAGTGCTTTCTTTCTATTTAAAACATTTATTAACCAGAAAGACCTCAGTGACATGTAAATTTCATTTTCTAGGCCCTGTAGATTAAAATACATCTGTTTCCACCATCATTCAGGAAAGAAATAATTTTAATAGTTCATTGTATTAAAAAAAAGATTTATGTCAGCATTCAGTTCTGACAAGAGAAGCCAAGTGGCTTGCACATAATACCAGCAGGCAGCTTTTTTTCTTCCAGTATTTTATCCAAATTGAACAGAACTATGTTCCTAAAATACATGAGGGGAGCCAAGCAACTTTGCCTCCTGGTATGGGGTTGCTGACAGTGCTTTGCTAAAACACCAGGTATTCTTTATTAAGTGTAATGTGTGATGTCTTGGCATTTGCATTGTGCCATAATTGAAATAATGCAATGCTTAGTCCAGTGCACTTTGCTCCTGTGGTAAGGTAAAATATTTAGGGGTGCATTGTTAAATCAGGCATTTAATGAACTCCCTTTGCTTCTATTAATAGTTTTGAACAGTATAGTTTAAGAGCAAATGATGTTTATGTTAAAAGTCTAAAACAGGCATATTTTTAGAGACAGAAAGTTGATTAGTGAATGCCTAGGGATAAAGAGGAGATGAGGGGGAGAGAGTGATGGCTAATAGGTACAAGGTTTCTTTTGGGAGTGATGAAAATACTCTGAAATTCGCTGTGATAATCTTTGCATAACCCTGTGAATATGCTAAAAATCATTGACTTGCACATTTTTAATGGATGAGTTGTATGGCATGTGAATTATATCTCAATAAAACTGGCATATTACCCCCTGCAAAAACAAATAATAATAATAAAGATAAATTCCACCCCAAGACCTGGCCCCCACCCCTGAAGAAATCAGAGTCTTGCTGGGCAGAGAGCTCTTTCTTAGGAACACTTTTCCTGATTAGGGGGAACAATAGGTGAAGAAGAGGAAAAGCAAAGAAGCAGGAGAGAACATCAGCTTTCCAAAAAGATGTGTATGTTATCCCCAAAAGTCAAGGAGTTAGTACCTAAGGAGAGGTGGGGGTGTCCAGGAAGATGTTTGCAAAGGAACTGCTTTGTTTCTATCTCAGCCTAAAGACACCAAGGAAAGCAAGGGATAAAATTGACATTCAGAACAGTTGAAGGTTAGTGATAAAGGCATCAAATTGTCATTAGGTGCTTATTTTCTTTATTGTCTTGCTCTAATTGCATGTCCTATACAGGAAAATTTGTAGCATTGACCTGTGTTTATGTTTAGTGATTTTAATAGAGTTCTAGTTTTTGTCAAACACACCAGTGATACTTAAGTGGGGAGAGTATGTCAAACTGTGTCTTTCTCTTATAAGATTAACCATTGAACCACACTCATGGTGGAACTGGCCACTTGAACCAACAGACCACAAATGAAGCATCACAGTTCCCTCCACAGCAGGGAATTTTCATAAGATAGACAACATCTGTAGCTTATTAAGCACTGGCCTAAGAGACACAAGCCCAAGATGGCAGGGGCTATTTAGACCTTTTAAAATCAACTTGAAAGTAGAAAAAATCCAATCCATTAAGAATTATCTTCTGAAATAGTACAACTAAAATAATGCCTATGTACTATACCAAAAGAGTTTTAATGCCCAGATTGGACGTTTATAGATAATTACACAGCTATCAGAATCCCAGGGCACACAGGCCTAGATGTGCTGCTAAATGCAGAAGTACTTATTACAGCATATCCATTGGCAAGGTCAGTCTTTCCTTTGCTCTGTACTCATGTTCTGTTTTTCTGAGCTGGGAACAATGAAAAACACACCAGGAAAAAGAACCTGACAGACTCTCAGGAGCATCTCATGAGCCAGCCCTATGCTAACTGCTTAACAAGCATAGTTCCTCTAGAAGTTCTACTTATCGACAGCAATGAGCCACCTACTTATCGTTATCGTTTGGTGCTCATATCAGGCATCTTTTCATTAAGAATTTAGCTACCCACCAAGATAGGTGTAATTATTGCCAGTCCAAATACAGAAATGAAGAAAATGAGGCTGAGCCAGACTAAGCATCTTGCTCAGAATCAGGTACATCAAGATGGCAGGTCCCGGACAGATGCCCAGATTGTTTGAAGCCCACGCCCAAATTCTCAACTACATCACTGTTCTGCTCATTATCCTCTGGAGAGCCCAGGCTTCACGTTGACACAGGAGAAGGCCACCAGGACAGGGACAAAGTCCCAAAGGAAATGAGAAGCACAGGAACTCACAAGCAGCCAGACACTTTAGGCCGGGGGAGTCTTGAAAGGGAATTAGATAACAAAGGAGCACTCCCTGCCTGGTTCCTACTCAGTACTATCATTCATGCCCATCTCCGGGCTTTCAGGGCTGGGAAAGTTGAGATTTCCTTGACTGCTATGATTGAAATGAAGGTAGCTTCTCCATTCTGTATCTCCTTTCTCTCTAAACACATTATTTCTTTTCTTTTTCTCAACTGAAGTCATCATTTCACAAATATTTATTGAGGCCCTACTATGTGCCCTCAGGATACAACGATGAATAAAACAGATTTGCTGCCATATGCTTTATATTCTAGTGGAGTCAGCTCATACACAAACAAACAAGGAAATATATAACCCAAACATCCTCTCAACTGCCCCGAGACCTCGAGTCAATATCTACACAAGTCGTGAATTCTCAGAAGGTCTGAGATCCAAAGGCTTGAATATAATAAAAAAAAAAAAATTAGAAAGATCTAGAATCAACTTTTAAACATGTGCTTAGGAATCTTTGCTAACCAACTCCGTAACAGAGAAGTGAGGCCAGTGTTACCTATGTCCAGCTTTTAAAAGCTGACCCAAGAGCCAGCTTTCTCCATTCATTATTGCAGACTCATATAGTTGCCATCTTTTGTAGAATTAAGCATATTACCAATGTTACATCTGTTTTGCTTTTACTTTTAAATAAGTTAACTTATTGATCTCAGATGGAAGACACCTGATTTACATTTTTTGCAACTCTGGAGTATTTGAATTTATCAGTCTTTTAACAATGGAGAAGTAGTGAGCAGACATAACTTCCATAAGACTCACTTTGTTCAAAATGGTTGTTGAGAAACAGTCATTCCAAGCTTAAAAGAGATGATGTCAATATTTGAGTAAGGAAATATTGATGTATAGACAGAACAGAAAAAATTTGCATGAATTGTCTCTCAAACAAAATTAGAGATGTCTACTTACTATAGGATTAATATAGACTGATTTATATTTTTTCTATGTGATAGTCACTAAAAGAATACTGTTTTCAAAGTGTATAGGCAAAATGATATGGTTCATCTACTATCAAGAACGATTAAAGAAAATTTTAGTGCAAAATGACAACTAAGAAAAGATGCTACAAGTTCATTTTTCTTACACAGCAAGATCGACATTTCAAAAAATAAGAGCCTATTTTTGAAGGAACAAAGACTTACTCAAGGATCTGGACTTATATAATAAAAGAACAAATTCAATGGAATAAGGTTATTAGCTTATTAATAGTTTAGTTAAAAGATTAAAGGGTTGCTTTTGAAATTTTACAAATCAATTACTTTCAGTTAAATTTTTAAACCAGGTCTTATAGTCAAAATCAAAGATTTTTTTTTTTTATATAGACTGAGATCAAAATCCAACTGCTCATGTTTGGAACCAATTAAGTTACATTTCGAAGGCACAAGAGATATTCTTGCTTTTTTAAATTTAAAGGTGCTTCATTAAATGATACCTTAGGCAGCTTTTCCTATTTTCAATAAGTTACATTTGCTAAAAGCCATAATGAGAAGACATTTGTGATAAGAAGACATATCTCAATTGAGGGTCTCATCACTGAACAGATGAGAGAAGTGTTAAGACATCCAGACCGAAGTTGTATTCTTTTGTTTCTGGACATGTAAATGCCTCTGAACTAAATTCTTGGAGGATTTTTTAGTTAAATGATGACACAATTAATTCTCACCAAGTAGGTGAAAAATTTTACAACTATCCTCACCCATACGCAATTTGTTTTAGAGACAAAATAAGATATAATTTCACTCTACCATTTAGTTCAAGGGAGGTGGGCCAACTTTGTTTTTTTTAAGAATGAAAAATGTATTGAACTTTACTATGTCCAGCACTTTGCATTTCCTCATTTAATTTTAACAACATTTTTTTAAATCTCATTTTTCAGGCAAAATGTCTTTTAGTTAGTGGGTAGCAGATTGTTCCCTGGAGATCACTCAGGGATGATATGGCTGCACCTGGATACCAGTGACGTCCCTCTGCCCCCGAAACTGTACTTGTACACTTAAGATGGGTCAAAGGGTAATAGCACAGTCTGAAGTTCTTATTATATTGCCTTCCTGTCAAAATAAATCAAATATGAACCATCTGTTTATCAAAAAACTTACCGCACACTTTCATATAATTTATGAAGGATAGTTAAAATTGATGACCACCCACCAAAGCAACTGATGAGCCTGCAGGCCAGGAATATAGAATTGATATCTTAAAACATCCCTCAAAAAAGAAGAAAAGCTGAGGAAGAACAAAGGCTAATAATTTGTAAAGTGGGGGTAAGTGTTTAAACACCCCAATGATTGCTACTTCAACTCTCTTTTTCCTAGCTTTGGGCTAACACAACGTAATGTGGTGGTATTTGGGATTTGTGCTTCAGAAATTTCTACGGACACATTAGCTTAGATGGTTTCATTACCCACCCTCATTACTAAGTAGCATTCAATTACTGAGTGTTGTAATGCCAAAGAGCATAAAAGAGAGACAAAATCTCAGTAAGATCTAAGGGTGAAATGGCATTTTTATATTGCTATAAAGATTACTTAACTCTAGTGCAGTACTAATGATCATTTCTGTGACTAAAAACATCCCCTTATGATTAATTATGTAAACTCTCATCATTTCAAGCCCAATAAAGACTCTAAAACATTTTTCATGCATCTTGTATTCCCAGCATATATATTTTTTTTTCCATTTTAGTCACACATCAGACTCTGAGGATTAAAGTAACAATTTTCCATTATGGTAAAATGGTGTATCCCTGGGGAGTGTGTATACAACTCAGGTAAATATTTGTGAGGTTTTTTTGGGTTTTTTTAACATGGGGTGAGGGCCGAAACCTTTTGTATTCTTTATAAATGTTGACTTAGATTCCTGTAAGTTTCTGTAAGAGGCATAGAGTATCATATTAAAAGGATTACCTCAGTAGTCAAGTACTTTCAAATTGTATATATTTCAAAATTAGAAAATACCGTAAAAATCTCCCTTGAATGTTAATTATAGTTCTGTTTATATCATCAATAAAATTAGATGAGAGGACTACTGTTCAGTAACAAGGGATTGTTTATATTAACATACAAGATAGCCATTAAAAGTGAGGTTATAAATAAATGCTTGTTAATATAGAAAGATATGTAGCAAAAAGCCATAAAACAGCATGTTTACATACACATACGCCCACAGACCTTTTATTAAAGGATCTACAGAAAGGCATTAAGAGAATTGATACGTAGGTGGTAGGATCACCGTGGTTTTTTAGGGTTGCTTTTTTTCCTTCACTTGAAAAAGACTATTTTTCTAATAAACTTGGTTTACCTTTGCTTCAAATAAAGAAATGTAAAGAAAAACAAACAAATGAAAATGTCTTCTCTTGATGAAAGTGATCATTCAGAGTCTGAAATTTGAGATAATTCTCTGAGAACGTCCCAGACTTGTGAAAATTGCTTCGGAGCTAACCCAAGTGACAAAGCCCCCTCTTTAGTGTCTGCCAAGCCCTGGATCCTGTTTCTCCAGCTGGACAAGTTGAGAGAAGGCGAACAACACAGAGAGGGTGACGCCCCACTCGGCGCAGGCCGTGCAGAGGGGCCTCCTGGGTGCCCTCTGGGTGGAACTGGACAGGGACAGCTAGAGGCAGTAAGAAGCCGAGTCCCTGCCATTGTTTGTCATGCAGCTTTGAAGATGCTGGAGAGCAGAACCTGAAATGGGAAAGCAGAAACGCAGTTCCCACGTGCCCCCAGTCTGAATGTCGCATCCCGGGACTGCAGGGCGTTTCCTCTGGGTCTCCAGGGCATTTCCCCCCCACCCAGCTCCAGGTCTCCCCGTTTACAATTTCCTTTGCTTCTCTCTCTTCCTTCCTCCCACTGGACCCATCTGGAAGTAGGTGCCTCCATCTACGTGGAACAGGAATTTGGCTTTCGGAGATGTACTTCTGAACAGAGACTGGCCATAATCCCAAATCGCACGTTTTATTACGTGGGCTTTATTTGTGTCTCTTACGAAATGAGCTGAGACACTCAAACTCATCACAGATAGCAGCCACAGCCGAACGACAGCCGCGTCCCCAGGTAGAAAGGTCAGCGCTTTGCAGGGTAAACCTCCCAGCTCCGGAGTTGGCTGGAAAACTTACACAAGAAGACAAGCGGCTTCGGTCATTGTTTCCAGCAAACTGCGGGGTTTTTTCCTGAATGGCAGGCCTGCCTTGACAAATAAAAGAGAAAGGTGAAGGTTTTTAACCTCATCGGTCTGGATATCTCTATAAAGTCTCGTTGCGATTAAATATAAAAATCATGTTGGAATTTCATCCACAATGAAGGAAGACAAAAAGCATTAACGTTCACAGCCACCGCTTTAGACATAACGGAGATTGAAACTGCTTATTCGATGGAAATAAAACAGTCGGGTTCACTTCTTGGCCACCACCGAGCAATTCTAGCGAGGATTTCCTCCTTTAATCAGTTATAAGGTATAATGACAGTCTCCACAACCAGCCACACCCTGTGGGGGCAATGTGAATAAACACTGGGAACTTGTGCCAGAAATAAACACGAGATTAATAGCAAGCCGCCTGCACATCGGGGCATTTCCATCTCCCTGGACCCCAGATGAGAAATTAATTAAGCTAATACATTTAAAACTAAATCCATTTTACTCCAAATTGCCTTCCCCAAAAAGTTCAGCAAAAAAATGTGAAATGCCAAAATTGTAAACTTGCATTATGTGTATATTCAGACCCTGGTAAAACAGATCGGAATAAAGAAACCACGAGGTAAAGCCGGCCAGAGAGCGATGATTGACTCAAGATCCCCATCTAGTGACGATGTGCTGAATAGCAGGTTGCTTGTTTACATTTCTGGACTGATCTGTAAATCCAACGAATTAGGCATTTATTTGGTTCATTGTTCAGAAGGACAGGCCTCCTGTTACTATGCCCTTTAAAAAAGTATTCTAGAAAACAATCCACCCTCCCTTATACAATTACGTTGATTCCCCTCCAAGTCTGGTACATGTTTTTGGCAGGACCTATTTCCCTGGATTCACTATTTGTTCCCTAACTCTGGTGGCACCTGATTAAGGAGGTTTGAAACTCTTGAGTTTAAGTCACCTGAGCAAAAATTTTACAGTACCTGTTGCATGCGATGGTATATTTAGCAGGCAGACAGCATGTACTTTCTGCCTGGAATCTGTCTATGTAGGTTATCAAGAAACTGGTGACAGAAAACAGAATATTTCACCCCAAATATCCCTCTTTGGCTTATTTCAGTATGGCTATTTAGAGGGGCCACAAACCACAGGAATAGCTTTGAAAATCTGTCTTTTATGGCAGAGATTTGCAGCTATAGACAAAATCTACATTAGTGAGGTCAACCTTTACTGTATGCATGATATATCTCAGTAATAAGTTTTTTAAAGGAGACGTTTCTGTGACTTTTTTCTTACCCTGCTCCTGTGAAGCAAGAGCCACAGGATGACCTTTCTGTAGCCTAGTAAGAGCCACATTCCATGCAGATTTCTTTTGGATCCTCAGGAATTTGATAAGATTGAATCTCTATCAACCTGAAATATCAGTAAGAATTTGAGGTCTTGTCATTTCTACAATTTAAAAGTCTTACGGAAGCCCCGTGGAACATGTTTCAAGAGAACAAAGGGGACTGTACCCACTATTGTTTCACAGGGTTAGGGACCATTATTCTGAGAGGAGCTGTATGAACATTTTCAGACCATCAGTGTTTGGAACGAAGGATAGAAACGAAAACAAAGTGGAAAACATAACAGGCGAGCGACGTTGTGACATAGCTGCCACAAATAAATCCTGCCCTGTCCCTCTTTAGAACGTCTGCTTTTATGAAACATAAAATGTTGGAGTTGAAAGGATACTTTGCAATTTCTCAACTCATCCCAGGCTTCCTAGGAGGCTCAGATAGATTGTGTCCAGTCCAGAGTCAAATGGTTAATAACAGAGCTAGCCCTCTACCCAGCATTTCTGACATCAAGTGTTTCACGTTTCAAGTTCCTCAAAAGTTCCCTACAGCACTGCACAGAAACACAGCCCAAGGCCTCCACAAATCTTTTACAACTATTTCCTGAGGTAGTATCTGCAAAAGTTCCTGGGTCATTTCTCTTCCAAATTCTTTTTCTTACTTCTTGGCTATTTTCATTCCTTTGTTCCTTCCTTTTATCCTTCCTTCATTTATTTTCTGTTATATTTTCTTTTTTGCTCTCTTTCTTTTTCTTTCTCCATAACATACTTACCAAGTCACTTAGGGAAGCGTGTGTCATGCAGACCATTGCTCTTCAGATCTTCCCCCTGAATCATGCTCAAGGGTGATGCATACCCAGCTGTCTCTCCAGCCTAAGAAAAGAAGGTCTATACCACACAAGACAAATGTTCAACATTCCATAGGAACAGCTTCCCCTGGGTGCTACCAAAACAGCTTCTCTGCTTACTACTAGGAAAGAGGGAAGAGAAGGATCCCAGGACAGAGCCCTAACTGGCACATTCCTCATTTATCTTACCATTGTTGCTCCACAGTTCTGATGGGCACCAGGTCCTTGGACTTGACCCCATCGCTGCTCCAAGTCTCCAGCCCCAGTTAAGAAATGCCATCTAAATCCAAGAAGGCTTTTTCCCCCCATAGCCTGTCTACACCCAGATCAGTAAACGAAGGGTTATTTATTGCCTCCTGGATTCTCAAAAGTGTGTACAAGTGGTGTCACATCAAACAATGTTCATCATAATGCTGGTTCCTGTCTTTAAATCATTTAGAATCTACTTAAATCCACGAAGCTGCTGGAAAACAACACTACATAGATTCATCACCAACAGTATCTTTAACAAAAAAGCTTTGTTGAACTCTGAACTTGGGTGAACATCAGGAGTAAACTGCCCCCGGGGTGTTCAGAGGAGGAGCCAGCCCAGCGAGGAGGGGGTAAAAACTCACCTGATCTAACAGACCTCAGTGCTTTAATATACAGTATAATTCATGTTTGCTCTTTTTTTTTTTTTAATTCCGCCCACCATGTCCTGAGGACTGCAGGACCTCACCCCTCCCTTTCACAACAAAGCACAGGCCAGAGCCTCATGTTCACTGTTAAAGAGATTTTAGATAAATCAGTAAAGTAAAAAAAAGTAAATCCCAGATTTGTTTTAATGTTACCATTGCCCCCAAAACAGCATTTTTGTGTAAGGACCTCCGGGCTTTTAGCTGTATGTATTTTTAATTCATTAATACCAAATACTCCATTTTCTAACTGATTTTATTACTTATATAAATATAAATATGCATAATCATTACAATGTCCACATAATACCTCTGGATTCATTTGCATACAGATTGCTGATTGATATATGGATGTTCCGTGATTTATGCACTTTCTATCAAGCCCGGCCTCGGCCGAACTGCAAAACAAAAAAATAGCCGGGCGCTGTGGCGGGCGCCTGTAGTCCCAGCTACTAGGGAGGCTGAGGCAAGAGAATCGCTTAAGCCCAATAGCTGGAGGTTGCTGTGAGCAGTGTGATGCCACGGCACTCTACCCAGGGCGAT